>CATNWA010020310.1:0-210170 GCA_951230385.1 Staurois parvus
GAAAGAGCTCCCTAAACACCCAGGGGGGGAAATGTGCCCCGTCTTCATGAGCAGTCAACTGTCTACCAATAGACAGAGCTGGACTGAGGGGTGGGCAAAGAGGTGTATACAAATGGTAGTCTGTGAATTCTTCTTCTGGATGCGTTCTGTGGTACGGTGCATAGAACGAGCTCCCTAAGCACCCAAGGGTGACAGTGTGCCCGTCTTCATGAGCAGTCAACTGTCTACCAAAAGACAGACCTGGATTGAGGGGTGGGCCAGAAGAGGTGCCATACATACGGCTGTTCTGAATTCTCTTCTGGATGCATTCTATGGTCTGGTGCAATGTATTTACCAGCAGTGCTGGAACGAGCTCCCTAAGGGACCCAAGGGTGCAAGTGTGCCCCATCTTCATGATGGACGGAGCTGGACTGAGGGGTGGGCTGAAAAGGTGTCATACAAATGGCTGCCTATGAATTCTCCTCTGGATGCATTTTATTGGTAGAGTGAAGACTTACCTACCAGCAGTGCCAGAACAAGTTCCCTAAGCACCCAAGGGTGACAGTGTGCCCCATCTTTACCTACCAGCAGTGCCAGAACAGACTCCCTAAGCACCCAAGGGAAAAGTGTGCCCCATCCTCCTGAACAGTGAACTGCCTACCAACAGACAGAGCTGGACTGAGGGGTGGGCAGAAGAAGGTGCCATACAAATGGCTGTCTATGAATTCTCCCTGGATGCGTTCTATGGTAAGGTGCAAATGTATTTACCGACAGTGCCTGAACAAGTTCCCTAAGCACCCAAGGGTGACAGTGTGCCCCATCTTCATGAGCAGTGAAATGTCTACAATAGACAGAGCTGGACTGAGGGGTGGGCTGAAAGGTGCCATACATACGGCTGTCTATGAATTCTCTTCTGGATGGTTCTATGGTCGAGTGAAGATTTACCTACCGGCAGTGCGAGAACAAGTTCCCTAAGCACCCAAGGGTTTAAAGTGTGCCTTTTTTAAACCCACCCGGGAGTGCCAGAAAAAATTCCCTAAGCACCCAAGGTGAAAGTGTACCCCTTTTTATCTACCGGCCGTGCCAGAACGAACTCCCTAAGCCCCCAAGGGTGAAAGTGTACCCATCTTCATGAGCAGTGAAATGTCTACCAACAGACAGAGCTGGACTGAGGGGTGGGCAGAAGAGATGTCATACAAATATCGATCAATGAATTCTCTTCTGGGTGTGTTTATGGTGGAGTGAAGGTTTACCTACTGGTAGTGCTGGAATGAGCTCCCCAAGCACCCAAGGGTGCCGCTAGATAAAGATGAGGCCACATTTCACCCTTGGGTGTTAGAGAACACTCAGGGGGCTTCACGATGAGTAACCTTGTCCTTTCTCTATAACGTTTTCCTCCCACTTTCTCGTGACTTCTCAGGTGGCTTCACGTTGAGTAAACTTGTCCTTTTCCTATAAAGTTCCTCCCACTTTCTTGGCATTTCTCAGGTGGCTTCACGTTGGTAACCTTGCCCTTTTCTATAAAAGTCTCCTCCCATTTCTCAGGATTTCTCAGGTGGCTTCACGTTGGGGAACCTTTTCCTTTTTCTATAAAGTCTCCTCCCACTTTCTTGGGATTTCTCAGGTGGCTTCCGTTGAGTAACCTTGTCCTTTTCTATAAAGTCTCCTCTCACTTTCTCTGATTTCTCGGGGAAATTCAGTTTTTGGGGAAAAAGGGGTCCTTTTTTTATAAAGTTTTTTTCCCCCTTTCTCAGGGTTTCTCCCGGGTGCTTCAGTTGGGTAACCCTTTTCCCTTTTTTTAATAAAGTCTCCTCCCTTCTTTTTGATTTCTCGGTGGCTTCACGTTGAGTAACCTTGTCCTTTTTTTATTAAAATCTCCTCCCACTTTCTGGAAATTTTCAGGTGGCTTCCGTTTTAGTAACCCTTTTCCTTTTTCTATAAAGTTTCCCCCCACTTTCTTGTGATTTCCAGGTGGCTTCCGTTGAGTTAAAATTGTCCCTTTTTTTTTAAAGTTTTCCTCCCCCTTTTTTTCATGATTTCTAGGGGGGCTTCAGTTGAGTAACTTTTTCCTTTTTTTAAAAGTCTCCTTCCCCTTTCTTGTGTTTTTCAGGGGGGCTTCACGTTGGGAAAAGTTTTCCTTTTTTTATAAAATTTTCCTCCCCCTTTTCAAAGGGTTTTTCAGGTGGTTCACGTTGGGTAACCTTGCCCTTTTTTTATAACGTCTCCTCCCACTTTCTCAGGATTTCCCCAGGTGGTTCACGTTGGGGAAACCCGGTTTCCCTTTTTATAAAGTTTTCCTCCCCCTTTTTTTGGGATTTCTCAGGTGGCTTCACGTTGGGTAAATTTCCCCTTTTTTTTTAAGGGCTCCTCCCATTTCTTGGCATTCCTCAGGTGGTTCACGTTGGGGAAACCCTGTTTTTTTTTATAAAGTCCCTCCCCCTTTTTTAGGGTTTTCAGGTGGCCCCAATTGGGTTTAAACCCTTTTCCTTTTCCTAAAAAAGTCTCCTCCCACTTTTCTGGATGGGGGGATGGTGTTTGTTTGTGTATGGGGGTGGTGGTTGGTTGGTGGGTTTTGTGGGTTGCAGCAGTGAGGGTTGGGGTGGGTGGTTTTGGGAGGGGGGTGGGTGGGGGTTTGGGGGGTGGTGGGGGGTTTGTGGTGGTGCTTAACATTTGGAGGGGTTTGGGTGGATTTAGTTTCGGGAGGATTTGGGGGGAGTGGGGGGTTGTGGGGGGGTGGGTCAGTATGCGTGGGTGGGTGTTTTGATCTTTTTTTTGGGGGTTATATTATTTTTGAGATGGGGGGAAGGTGGGGGGGGGTTGAGCGGGGGTGGGGGTGCATGGCAAGGGGGGAGGGTGATGGGGTGGGTTGGGGCAGGTGGGGGCTATGTTTGGTAGGTAATTGGCAGAGGGCAGGAGGTGGGTGGGGGCTTCGATAAGGTTCGCTTGGCATCGGCGAGGGTGTTGTGTTAGAAGGGTGGGCGGTGGGGGGATGTGGGGGTGACTGGGGCGTGGGGGTGGTAGGTTGTGGGGAGGGTGGGTAGGGGGTGGTGGATTTTGGCGGGGAAGGGTAATAAGTGAGGTATGGGACTATTGGGGGGGGGGGGGGGGGTTGGCATTTAGTGGCGGGGGACGTGGGGGGCGGTAGGGTAGGGGGGGTGGGGGGGGGGCGGTTGGGGGTGGTGGGGGGCGGCGGGGACCTGAGAGGAGGGGTGGGGTTCTGGATGCTGGTGGAATGTGGGGGGGTAGGGGGGTTTTGCTACGGGGGGGGTCATCGATTTAAAGGGGGGGGTACCCAGGTTAGGTGGGACTAAAACAAATTTCATCATTCGGGATAGTGGGCGCGGTTCTTTAAGGCAGTGAGGATGGCTCAGGAGGGGGTGGGGGGGGTGGGGGACGTGGGGGAATGGGGACTGCTAGGGGCGGGGTGCGGGTTGGGGTGGGGGAGGTGTGCTGGGGTTGGGACCGGGTAGGGGGCGGGGGGCTGGGGGAAGGGGGGGAGATGAGGGAGTGGTTCGGCGGGCGTCCGGGGGGGTGGGGGGAGTGGGGGGTCCAGAAGGGCCGGAGACAACGCTCAAACCCAGGTGGGGTGTTCATGGGTGGGTTGGGAGGAGGGATGGAAGGGGGGCGAGTGGGGGGGGGGTAGCGCGGGCGGTGGGTCATCGGTAGGGGGGCCTTGGTGGGTGGGTTGTATGACCGGGATTCGAAGGATGACGAGGATCGGGGGGGGGGAGTTTACGGGGGGGGGGGGGTGGTGGGGGGGCGGGACGTGGGTGGAGGGGTAGGGGGAACGGGGTGGAGTGTGGGCGGGGCTCATCCCCCCACTTGGAGGTTAGCAGGTGCGTGGGGTGTGGGTAGGGGGGCGGTGGGGGGAGGTAAGGGATGGGCGGGGGAGGTTGGGGGGGTGCGCCGGGTGGCGGGTTTGTCAATCGTGGGGGAAGGGGTGGTAAGGGGGGTGAGGTGGCAGGCAGCCACAGATGGAGAGGGTAGCGGGGGGCTGGGGGGCAGGTGGCAGGGCGTCGTGCGTGTGGGCGGGGGTGGGGGATGGCGACGGGGGGGCCCTGGGTGATGGGGAGTCAGGGAATGTATAGGGATGGGCACATGGTGGCGCTGTGGGCCGGGATCCCTCCAGATAGCGCTGTTGTGCCAGCGGGGGGAGGGTGGGGGGTGTGTTGGGGGTTGGATAGCGGATCCATCAGCGACCTAACGTGGGTGGGTGGGGCGGAGGCTCGGGTTGAGGGTTGTGAGCGGGAAGAATTGCTCACGGGATTGGCCACGGTCGGTATGGGGGGTGGGGGTCTAAAGGCGTGGTGTCAACGCCAATCGCCACTGGGGCCATGTGGGGGGGGAGCGGGGGGGGTGGGGGGTGGGGGGGGGGGGGGGGGGGGGAGGGGGTGGGAGGGTGGGGGTGGGAGGTTGGGGGGGGGGGGGGGGGGGGGGCGAGTCGGTGGGGATCATGTGCCTGGGAGTATATCATGGAAGATTGTTGCCGAGTGAGAATATCATGGCGATCTGTTGCCGGGAGAATATCATGGGCAGATCTGTTGCCGGGAGAATATCATGGCAGAATCTGTTGCCGGGAGAATATCATGGAGATCTGTTGCCGGGGAGAATATCTGGGCAGATCTGTGCCGGGGACCGCACTAGTGTACAATGTATTTATGACCTGCTTCATGGTCTTCAGGAAATGACGTTCTGAGTGTCTTCTCTTCTCCATGTCTACAGGGGGGCGGACATTCCTCCAAGAATATCTGGCTGTCTGAGAGTGTGCAGGATCATCCTGATGGTGCAGAGGTCTAAGTCTCCTGACAACAGGCCCTCCCTACAGGGAATAGTGCCTTCAAGCGGTGCGTCTCCTGGTGATGTCATCTGCTCTCTTGTGAATCGGCTGCTGCATTCTCTGTGATGTCATCGCTCTCTAGTGATACGGATTGGCTGATTCTCAGTGTTGTCACCGCTCTCTAGTGAATGGATAGGCCGTCGCATTTTTGGGTGATGTCACCGACTCTCTAGTGTGACGGATTGCTGCTTTCTCGGTGATGTCACCGCTCTCTAGTGAAGGATAGGCTGCATTCTCGGTGATATCAATCGCTCTCTAGTGAATGGATTGGCTGCAATCTCTGGTGAAGTCATCGTTCTCTAGTGAAATGGATAGGCTGCATTCTCAGTGATGGTCACCGCTCTTTAGAGAATGGAGAGGCTGCAATTTTGGTGATGTCACCGCACTCCTAGTTGAATGGATAGGCTGCATTTCCAGTGATGTCACCGGCTCTCTAGTGAATGGGATAGGCTGCCAATTCTCAGTGATTGTCACCGCTCTCTAGTGAATGGATATAGGCTCTGCATTCTCGGTGTTTTCATCGCTCTCTAGTGAATGGATAGGCTGCATCTCGGTGATGTCCCGCGCTCTCTAGTGAATAGGATAGGCTGCATTTTTTGGTGATTGTCACAGCTCTCTAGTGAAGGTTAGGCTGCATTCTCGGTGATGGTCACGACTCTCTAGTGAACGGATTGGCTGCATCTCGGGGATGCAGCGCTCTCTATGAATGGATAGGCTGCATTCTCAGTGATGTCACCGACTATTTAGAGAATGGGATAGGCTGCAATTTTGGTGATGTCACGCTTCTTGTGAATGGATAGGCTGCAATTTTGGTGATGTCACCGATCTCTAGTGAATGGATTAGGCGCATTCTCAGTGATGTCACCGCTCTCTAGTGTAGGGATAGGCGGCAATTTGGTGATTGTCACCGCTCTCTGTTGATGGATAGGCTGCTTTCTCGTGATGTCACCGTCTCTCTAGTGGAATGGATAGCTCATCTCAGTGAATGTCATTTCGCTTCTTGGTGAACAGAATGGCTGCATTCGCTGTGATGTCCACCGACTCACTAGTGAAATGGAATAGGACTGCTTTCTCTCTGTGTTGCTCAGCATCTCTTGTGAATGGATAGGCTGCATTCTCAGTGTATGTCACCGCTCTCTAGTGAAATAGGTTAGGCTGTGCATTCCTGTGATGTCACCGGCTCTCTCTAGGAATGCATAGGCTGCATTCTCAGTGTTGTCTCTGCTCTATAGTGAATGGTTAGGCTGCATTCTCAGTGATGTGCACTGGACTCACTAGTGAATTGGATAGGCTGCCTTCTCAGATGATGGTCACTGCTCTCCTAGGTGAACGGTGGATTTGCATAAATTCTCATTAGTGGAGTTTCAGCTTTTATCCCAGCGTCGGTCACCTGGAGTGGGGCGCGCCAGCCTGCGTTCTTCGCTGACTCTCCTCCTCATCTCCAATTCAGAAATAGACCTAGCGGGTATACATCGTTTGTGTTTTGGAAGGTTAAGTTCATAATTCTGTTTTGTTTAGCAGCCGCAGACGTCCCAGGAAATAGTTTTTCACAACTATTCGCTGCGCTTCCAGGCCGGTTATGGTCGGGGAGAGTCCGGTCCTGTTGTGCTCACAGCTCTGGGGCTCTTCACATCAGGGGCCCTAAATACACTGCAATTACCGGCTCCTAGGAGCTCGTACGGCAGACAATCAACAAACTGCACTCCTTAACACCCATCCCCGCAGCAGCACTCAAGATATCCATTCACTTAGGGACAATGCTCCATGCTGGGGGATACCTCTCAGACCCCTCCTTCCCCTTTCCTAGCTGGCGCTTCTGCCCCCTGCTAATGGTGGGGAACCAGTTCAGAGTGGTTGCTTGATCATGTGGTCAACTGTCAGCTAGTGATCACAAACAAGAATGATAGGGTTCTTTTAAAAAAAAAAAAAAAAAAAATTGGCTTTGCTAAAGGTCATCGTTAGCTCAGTAGATGGCAGTGTGCAGACAGTTTAGTACTGTACATTGGCTCATAACAGTTTATAGTATGAAAAAAAAAAAAATAATTGCATTGGCTTGCTCTAAGGTCCTCACAGCCAGTAAATGGCAGTGTGTCCGACTGTTTAGTACTGTCATTGGCTCAATACATTTGTAGTATGAAAGAAAATTTTTTTCCAAAAACAAAATAATGGCTTTGCTAAGGTCATTACAGCCAGTAGATGGGCAGTGTGTAGACAGTTTATGTACAGTCATTAGGCTCATACAGTTATAGGATGAAAAAAATATATAAAAATTTGGCTTGTTACAGGTTATCACAGCCTGTAGATGGCAGTGTGTAGACAGGTATAGTTACTGTCATTGGCTCATACAGTTATAGTACTTGAAAAATACTTAAACATTGGCTTGCTAAGGTCCTCACAGCCAGTTAGAAGGCAGTGTGTAGACAGTTGTTGAGTACTTGTTCATTGGCTCATATCAATTGTAGTATAATGAAAAAACTATGTTTTTTCCAAAACAAAAAAATGGCTTGCTATAGGGTCATTAACAGCACAGTAGATGGTCGAGTCAGTAGTGACAGTTTAGTACTGTCAATTGGCTCATACAGTTATAGTATGAAAAAAAATATATTAAAATTGGCTTGTTTAGGTTATTTTTTTCACAGCCTGTATATGGCAGTCTGTAGTCAGTTTTAGTAACTGTCATTTTGACTCATAACAGATTTATTGTATTGAAAAAAAACAAATTAAAAATTGGCTTTGCTAAGGTCATCACAGCCAGTAGATGGCAGTGTGTAGACAGTTTAGTACTGTCATTGGCTCCATAACATTTTGTAGTATGAAAAAAAATTTGTTTTTTTCCAAAACAAAAAAATGGCTTGCCTAAGGTCAGTAACAGCCAGTTAGAATGGCAGTGTGATAGACCAGTAATATGTACTGTCATTGAGCTTCATACAGTTGATAGTATTGAAAAAAAAAATATACAAATTGGCTTGTTATGGTTATCACTAGCCTGTAGATGGCAGTCTGTAGACAGTTTTAAAGTACTGGTCATCTGACTCCTCACAGTTATAGTATTGAAAAGAAAAAATTAAAAATTTGGCTTGCTAAGGTCCTCACATTTCAGCCAGTAGATGGCAGTGTGTGAAGACAGGTTTAGTACTGTTTCATTGGCTCATACAGTTGTAGTATGAGAACATTTTTTCTTTTTGAACAATTGCCCACCTATAATAAGTGATGACCCGGAGAAGCCCTCGCACCAAATCCGACTTAGAAAATGGTTCCGGTGGAAGTCGCAAGGTATTTTCACAGTCGGGTGTTCGTTTTCCGAACTTGAGGTGCGGCTTGCGAGACACAGATGCAAGTTGCCACCCGAAGTGGCGCGACGCACTAAAAAAAGCTTTGGAAATCGTCGCGGCTCCGCCCACTCGGAATTCGCACCGATATGAACGATTTAACCCCATGGCTGTCCGTCCACATGTACATATAACGGTCCGGACGGTGGCAGTGCAGGGGGCGGGTTGACGTTCCATTTAAACTGTACGCTGATACTGCTGGTGGTGACGGTATGTAGGAAAAATAAAAAAAAAATAAATATAATAAAAATAATGTAAAAAAAAATTTTGTAAATTATATTTTTTTGGTTAGGATAAAC
The DNA here is from genome assembly GCA_951230385.1 of Staurois parvus. Classification (NCBI taxonomy): domain Eukaryota; kingdom Metazoa; phylum Chordata; class Amphibia; order Anura; family Ranidae; genus Staurois; species Staurois parvus. The sequence continues at coordinate 8,445 of CATNWA010020310.1, forward strand.
TAGGCTTTGGTGTTTTTTTTTATTACTAAAAAAAAATAACAAGTGAAATAAATTTTGGCCGAGAATTTTGATGTGAAGCGCCCTATTATTTATTTGCCATAATAATTTTATAAGTCGAGGCAACACCTTTTTTTTTTTCACGATTTTTTAATTATATGGGTAGCAAAAAAAATAAAAATACCAGCGGGTGGGGAATTAAATGCAACCAAATGGGCGCTGAATGTTTTATCTGTCTCAAAAAAAATGCTCGTTATAATTCATCTGTGTGGTGAAGTGTTGCATGATGGCCTGCGCAATTGTCATTCAGAAGTGTGACAGTGCTGAAAGGCTGAAAATTTTATAAGAAAATCACTTTTTTTTTTTTCAAAATGTTTGTCTTTTTTCTTTTTATAGCAAAAAAAAAAAAATTTAAAATCGCAGTGGTAAATAAATACAACCAAATTAAAGTTGTATTGTATCAAATAAAGTGCTAAAACATTCATCTAGGTACAGTGTTTGCTATGGAGCGGAGGACCATCGCTAGCAATTTTCATTCAAAGTGTGGACAGCGCTGAAAGCTATGAACATTGGCCTAAGGGGGGGGGGGAAGGGGGGGTGAAAGTGTCCGGAAACTGGAAGGGGGGGAAAAGCGTCCGGACTGGAAGGGGGGGGAAAGTGATTCCGACTGGAAGGGGGGGGAAAGCAGTCCGGACTGGAAGGGGGGAAAGTGTCCGGACTGGGAAGGGGGGGAAAGTGTCCGGACTGGGAAGGGGGGAAAGTGTCCGGACTGGAAGGGGGGGGGCATGTCCGGACTGGAAGGGGGGGGGCAGTGTCCGACTGGAAGGGGATGAAATGTACCGAACTGGAAGGGGATGAAAGTGTCCGAACTGGAAGGGGGTGAAAGTGTCCCGAACTGGGAAGGGGGTGAAAGTGTCCGAAACTAGGAAAGGGGGTGAAAGTGTCCGGGACTGGAAGGGGGTGAAAGTGTCCGGACTGGAAGGGGGTGAAAGTGTCCGGACTGGAAGGGGGGGAAAGTTGTCCTGGACTGGAAGGGGGGGTGAAAGTGTCCGGCACTGGAAGAGGGGAAAGTGTCCGACTGGAAGGGGGAAAGTTCCCGGCACTGGAAGGGGTGGGGGGGGGCAGTGTCCGACTGGAAAGGGTGGGGGGCCAAGTGTCCGAACTGGAAGGGGGGGGGGCAGTGTCCGGACTGGAAGGGGGGTGAAAGTGTCCGGACTGGAAGGGGGTGAAAGTGTCCGGACTGGAAAAGGGGGGGAAAGTGTCCGGGACTGAGAAGGGGGTGAAAGTGTCCGGACTGGAAGGGGGGAAAGTGTCCGGAAACTGGAAGGGGGTGAAAGTGTCCGGACTGGAGAGGGGGAAAAGTGTCGGACTAGAAGGGGGTAGGGGGGAAAGTGTCCGGGTACTGGAAGGGGGTGAAAGCTGTCCCGGACTGGGAAGGGGGTGAAAGTGTCCGGACTGGAAGGGGGGAAAGTGTCCGGACTGGAAGGGGGGAAAGTGTGTCCGGACTGGGGGTGGGGAAAGTGTCCGGACTGGAAGGGGGGAAAGTGTCCGGACTGGAAGGGGGAAAGTTGTCCGGACTGGAAGGGGGGAAAGTGTCCCGGACTGGAAGGGGGGGAAAGTGTCCGGACTGGAAGGGGGGGAAAGTGTCCGGACCTGCGAAGGGGGAAAGTGTCCGGACTGGAAGGGGGAAAGTGTCCGGACTGGAAGGGGGGAAAGTGTCCGGACTGGAAGGGGGAAAGTGCACCCGGACTGGAAGGGGGGTGCCAGTGTCCGGACTGGAAGGTGGGGGCAGTGTCCGTAACTGGAAGGGGATGAAAGTGTCCGAACTGGAAGGGGATGAAAGTGTCCGGAACTGGAAGGGGGGTGAAAGTGTCCGAACTGGAAAGGGTGGGTGGAAAGTGTCCGGACTGGAAGGGGGTGAAAGTGTCCGGACTGGAAGGGGTGAAAGTGTCCGAAACTGGAAGGGGGGAAAGTGTCCGGACTGGAAAGGGGGGGAAAGTGTCCGGACTGGAAGGGGGTGAAGTGTCCGGACTGGAAGGGGGGAAAGTGTCCGGACTGGAAGGGGGGGAAAGTGTCCGGGACTGGAAGGGGGGGAAGTGTCCGACTGGAAGGGGGGAAAGTGTCCGGACTGGAAGGGGGGGAAAGTGTCCCGACTGGAAAGGGGGTGAAAGTGTCCGGACTGGAAGAGGGGGAAAGTGTCCCGGACTGGAAGGGGGGAAAGTGTCCGGACTGGAAGGGGGGAAAGTGTCCGGACTGGAAGGGGGGGGGGGGGGGCAGTGTCCGGACTGGAAGGGGGGGTGAAAGTGTCCGGACTGGAAGGGGGGGGGGAAAGTGTCCGGACTGGAAGGGGGTGAAAGTGGTCCGGACTGGAAGGGGGGTGAAAGTGTCCGGACTGGAAGGGGGGGAAAGTGTCCCGGACTGGAAGGGTGGAAAGTGTCCGGACTGGAAGGGGGGGGAAAGTGTCCGGACGGGGAAGGGGGTGAAAGTGTCCGGACTGGAAGGGGGGGAAAGTGTCCGGACTGGAAGGGGGGGGGAAAGTGTCCGGACTGGAAGGGGGGGAAAGTGTCCGGACTGGAAGGGGGGAAGAGTCCGACTGGAAGGGGGGAAAGTTCCGGACTGGAAGGGGTGAAAAGTGTCCGGACTGGAAGGGGGGGGAAAGTGTCTTGGAAAACCCAGGAATGGGGGGGGGGGGAAGTGTCGGACTGGAATGGGGGGGGGAAAGTGTCCGGACTGGAAGGGGGGGGGGGAAAGTGTCCGGACTGGAAGGGGGGGGGGGGGAAAGTGTCCGGACCGGAGGGGGGGGAAAGTGTCCGGACCGGGAGGGGGGGGAAAGTGTCCGGACCGGAGGGGGGTGATCGGTGACCACCATGGACGTCTGCAAGTCGCACCCCAAGTGACGCGGCACTACTTTAGAAATCTGTGTGGCTCCGCCCACGTTGGAATCGCCCCAATATGAACCGCGTCCATTACGGGCGATAGGGGGTGACTTACCGGTCACATGGCACGGCAAGGTGCACCCGGTGTGCCCTCCCCACCCCCGCTGCACTTACCTCCTCCTGGACCATCTTCTGCAGTGCCCAGCCCCCGGAGAGGCTTTGGCGATCAGTCACGTGACCGCTCCGACCAATGAGAATCGCTCTGGAGGGTGCGCCCTGAGCCGCTGCAGTGACAGGTTGTCCTGTGAAGGAGGTAAGTGCCGCGGGCACCGGCGGCCGGAGCGACGAGCTGCCCCTGGAGTTCCGCATTGAAGGGCGATGGTTGGGGGTTTACCGTCTCCTTGTGTTGTCCTGCAGGGAGTGGGTGATGAAGAGCAGCCTCCTGATCGCCATGTCGGTGTACACCTACCTGCGACTGATCGTGGACCACCACGGGGACCCCGCAGCTGCTGACTCTGCGACAGAAGGAGTGGACTTCTGCATCATGCTGCTGCGAGAGCGGGTAGGTGCCCCTCCCCCCCCCCCGTCTTCAACTCTTTTACATCAAAGCAGGAAGTGCTGAAACCAGAAAAACACAACCAGCGTCCCGGCGAATCGTATGTGAGCCCAACCAACGGGCTCCTCCTATTCGCTGAGGGCTCATTCACACTACCAGCTGAGGGGGAGGTAAAACCCTGCCGTTGAGCCGCGCTTTTACCCTCTCTCGCTTTCGCCCGCCGATCGCAGCCCATTCAAGCGAAGAGGGGGTGCTCTGGAGCCGTGTGCTAGTGCAGGGATCGGGGGAGGGGTTAAAGCAGGCGGGGGAGGGTGTCGTTCAGCACCACCTCGCCGCTCGTCAAATGCTTTCTGAGGAGCGAGCTAAATGCGGATCGCTCCTCAGAGATCAACATTCGTGTGAATGAGCCCCCGGGCTGCCAGAAATCCAGGGAGCTGAGAAATGAAATCTCATGCAGGGTGATCGACCCCACCCACTTCCTGTTCCAGTGGACACCTGGGCGTGAAAAGGAGGGGTGTGTCACCGAGACAGCAACAGATTCACATTTGGAGTTCCTTCCTGTCTCGGTGACACACACACCCCCTCCTTTCACACCCTGGTGTCACTGGAAACAGGAAGTGATGGGATTCCTCTGACAGAGACAGCAACAGATTCACATTTGGAGTTCCTTTCCTGTCTCGGTGACACCCCCTGCTTTCACACCCAGGTATCTGTCAGAGGGATCCCAGCCACTTCCTGTTCCAGTGACACCAGGGAGTGAAAGGAGGGGTGTGTGTGTCACCGAGACAGGAAGGAGATCTAAATGTGATTCTGTTGTCTGTCAGAGGGATCCCGTCACTTCCTGTTCCAGTGACACCAGGGCATGAAGGGGGGGGTGTGTGTGTCACCGAGGCAGGAAGGAACTCTAAATGTGATTCTCTTGCTGTCTGTCAGAGGGATCCCGTCACTTCCTGTTCCAGTGACACCAGGGTGTGAAAGCAGGGGGTGCGAGTTGTCACCAAGACAGGAAGTAACTCTAAATGTGATTCTGTTGTCTGTCAGAGAGATCCCGTCACTTCCTGTTCCAGTGACACCTGGGTCTGAAAGGAAGGGGTGTCACCGAGACAGGAAGGAACTCTAAATGTGATTCTCTTGCTGTCTCTGTCAGAGGGATCCCATCACTTCCTCCTGTTCTAGTGACACCTGGGTGTTAAAGGAGGGGGTTGCGGAGTGTCACCGAGACCGGAAGTAACTCTAAATGTGATTCTTTTGCTCTCTCTGTCACTTCCTGTGTCTTGTGACATTACCCCTGCCATCAGGACAGGAAGTGAAAGGAAATCTCCCCAGTGGGGACACCATATTCGGTCATGACATTTGTCCTCTCCATATTTATAAAGAGAAGCTCTATGGTGGGCGGAGCTTATAAAAAGCTCTATGGTGGGCGGTACTTATAAGGAGGAGCTCTATGGGGGCGGTACTTATAAGGAGGAGCTCTATGGTGGGCGGAACTTATAAAGAGAAGCTCTATGGTGGGCGCAGCTTATAAAGGGAAGCTCTATGGTGGGCGGAGCTTATAAAAAAGATGGGTGGTATTTTTAAAAGAGACGGCTGTGCAGTGGGTGAGATTGTGTAAGGTGGGCGGTCTCTTCTCTCTGCATTGGTTGCAGGCTCAGGGCGTGTATTGCTCTCCCTGAACCGTGTTGGGGCTGTACTCGCCGTCAGCCCCGCGCTCGCCCGCAGCCCCGCGCTCGCCCGCAGCCCCGCGCTCGCCGCAGCCCCGCGCTCGCCCGCAGCCCCGCACCGCGCTCCGTCAGCCCCCGCTCTCCGTCAGCCCCGCGCTCGTCAGCCCCGCGCTCTCCGTCAGCCCCGCCTCCCCCCTCTCCGTTCAGCCCCGCGCTCTCCGTCAGCCCCCGCGCTCGCGCTCTCCGTCAGCCCCCCTCGCGCTCTCCGTCAGCCCCGCGCTCGCGCTCTCCGTCAGCCCCGCGCTCGCGCTCTCCGTCAGCCCCGCGCTCTCCGTAGCCCCGCGCTCTCCGTCAGCCCCGCGCTCTCCGTCAGCCCCGCGCTCGCGCGTTCTCCGTCAGCCCCGCGCTCGCGCTCTCCGTCAGCCCCCGCTCGCTCTCCGTCAGCCCCGCGCTCTCCGTCAGCCCCGCGCTCGTCACGCTCTCCGTCAGCCCCGCGCTCTCCGTCAGCCCCGCGCTCTCCGTCAGCTCCCCAGCGCTCTCGTCAGCCCCGCGCTCTCCGTCAGCCCCGCGCTCGCACTCTCCGTCAGCCCCGCGCTCTCCGTCAGCCCCGCGCTCTCCGTCAGCCCCGCGCTCGCACTCTCCGTCAGACCCGCGCTCGCGCTCTCCGTCAGCCCCGCGCTCCGCGCTCTCCGTCAGCCCCGCGCTCTCTCCGTCAGCCCCGCGCTCTCCGTCAGCCCCGCGCTCTCCGTCAGCCCCGCGCTCTCCGTCAGCCCCGCGCTCGTCAGCCCCGCGCTCTCCGTCAGCCCCGCGCTCTCCGTCAGCCCCGCGCTCTCCGTCAGCCCCGCGCTCTCCGTCAGCCCCGCGCTCGCCGTCAGCCCCGCGCTCTCGTCAGCCCCGCGCTCTCCGTCAGCCCCCCCGCCGTCAGCCCGCGCTCTCCGTCAGCCCCCCGCTCGCCGTCAGCCCCGCGCTCGCCGTCAGCCCCGCGCTCTCGCCGTCAGCCCCGCGCTCCCGCAGCCCCGCACTCGCTCTCCGTCAGCCCCGCGCTCGCCGTCAGCCCCGCACTCGCACTCTCCGTCAGCCCCGGCTCGCAGTCAGCCCCGCGCTCTCCGTCAGCCCCGCGCTCGCCGTCAGCCCCGCGCTCTCCGTCAGCCCCGCGCTCTCCCGTGTGGCGCAGTGTTTTCCTGGCAGCGCCGGGGTCAGATCTGAGGCTGACAACCATGGAGAACATTTGCTGTGACAGGTGACGCCCGCTCCCCACCATCTCTGCCCTGTGATTGGTGGAAATGATCCCGCTGCTCCATCAGCTGTTGATGAGGCGTGCACTGGGGGGGGGCGGCTATGTGCTGATTGTGCCCCCCGGACCCCCCCCCCCCCTGCTCACACAGGTTGTAATTAGCCGTCTTCCTGCCCTGGAGCTGCAGAACATCTATTTATATCTGCGCTCACATCATCCGCCGCCCCCCTTCTCAGCAATCCACCAGTTCCCGCGTGTCAGCACCCCCCCCCCCCCCCCTCCCCGCTTCACGCACTGCGAGTCGGGGGTCCGGGGGGGAGCGCTGTATACGTATGAGATGAGCGCTGCGAGGGTCTTCATTACTGCTTACAGACGAGCCGGAGCATAATGAGATTATTGTGAGCTTTCATCGGGAGCGGCCCTAATCGCCTTACGCTCTAATGTCCCCTCCCCCACAGTCACATCAGTCTCCGTACAGAGGAGCTTCACACTCTAATGTCCCCTCCCCCACAGTCCCATCAGTCTCTGTCAGAGGAGTCTCCCCTGTACCTGTACAGAGGTCCCATCAGCTGTACAGAGGAGCTTACACTCTAATGTCCCCTCCCCCCACAGTCCCATCAGTCTCTGTCCCCCAGAGGAGCTTAGGAGCTTACACTCTAAATGTCCCCCCTCCCTCCCCAAAGTCCCATCAGTCTCTGTACCAGAGGAGCTTACACTCTAATGTCCCCTCCCCCACAGTCCCATCAGTCTCTGTACCAGAGGAGCTTACGCTCTAATGTCCCCTCCCCCACAGTCCCATCAGTCTCTGTACCAGAGGAGCTTACACTCTAAGGGAGGGGAGGGGACATTAGAGTGTAAGCTCCTCTGGTATGGAGACTGATGGGAGTGGCTCAGTGATCTGTGTACAGCGCTGCGGTATGTGTCAGATCTATATACATCATTTCCCTCAGAATTCTTCCTTTTCTCCCCCCTTTGTAGGAATCCTTCAGCTGTTGCAGTCTCGCACCTCCCGCAAGTTCCTGCCTGCGAGCCTGAGTCTCTGTACCAGAGGAGCTTACACTCCCCCGACATTGGAGACTCTATACAGACTGAAGCTGCTGTTCATGTACAGCGTCTCGGGGTAGGTACATTTCCTGTTCATGGCGTCTCGGGTAGGTACTTCAGCTGTTCATGGCGTCTCGGGTAGGTACTGTGTTCATGGCGACCCCCGGGAGACCAACTCTGTTCATGACGTCTCGGGTAGGTACTTCCTGTTCATGGCGTCTCGGGTAGGTACTGTGTTCATGGCGTCTCGGGTAGGTACTGTGTTCATGCGTCTCGGGCAGGTACTTGTGTTCATGGCGTCTCGGGTAGGTACTTCCTGTTCATGGCGTCTCGGGTAGGTACTTCCTGTTCATGGCGTCTCGGGTAGGTACTCCTGTTCATACTTCCTGTTCATGCGTCTCGGGTAGGTACTTCCTGTTCATGGCGTCTCGGGCAGGTACTTCCTGTCTCGGGTATACTTCCTGTTCATGCGTCTCGGGTAGGTACTTCCTGTTCATGACGTCTCGGGCAGGTACTTCCTGTTCATACTTCCTGTTCATGGCGTCTCGGGTAGGTACTTCCTGTTCATGACGTCTCGGGCAGGTACTTCCTGTTCATACTTTCCTGTTCATGACGTCTCGGGTAGGTACTTCCTGTTCATGGCGTCTCGGGGTAGGTGGATTCATATCGGGCACCAGGACAGGTGAGGTGCTCTGAATCCAGATACTTACAGTTGAGTGTCTGAAATAAGAACTTCCTGGGATAGTCTTGGTCTGTGATTTCCCTGGGCCTGATTCTGTGGTTGTCCACCCACAAGGTGTAGGGGGCCTCATCTGTGGCCCCAATGAAGGGCCACACATAATATTCTGTATGTGACAGAAGACTGTCAGACTTCAAGCATATTAGAAGAGATGACCAGAGACTGCAGACACAGTACAGGGGATGACCAGAGACTGCAGACATAGTACAAGGGGATGACCAGAGACTGAGGACATAGTACAGGAGATGACCAGAGACTGCGGACACAGTACAGGAGATGACCAGAGACTGCGGACATAGTACAGAGGACCAGATGACCAGAGACTGCAGACACAGTACAGGAGATGACCAGAGACTGCGGACACAGTACAGGAGATGACCAGAGACTGCGGACACAGTACAGGAGATGACCAGAGACTGCGGACACAGTACAGGGATGACCAGAGACTGCGGACACAGTACAGGAGATGACCAGAGACTGCGGACACAGTACAGGAGATGACCAGAGACTGCGGACACAGTACAGGAGATGACCAGAGACTGCAGACACAGTTACAGGGATGACCAGAGACTGCGGACACAGTACAGGAGATGACCAGAGACTGAGGACATAGTACAGGAGATGACCAGAGACTGCGGACACAGTACAGGAGATGACCAGAGACTGCGGACACAGTACAGGAGATGACCAGAGACTGTGGACATAGTACAGGAGATGACCAGAGACTGCGGACATAGTACAGGAGATGACCAGAGACTGCGGACACAGTACAGGAGATGACCAGAGACTGCGGACATAGTACAGGAGATGACCAGAGACTGCGGACACAGTACAGGAGATGACCAGAGACTGCGGACACAGTACAGGAGATGACCAGAGACTGTGGACATAGTACAGGAGATGACCAGAGACTGCGGACATAGTACAGGAGATGACCAGAGACTGCGGACACAGTACAGGAGATGACCGGAGACTGTGGACATAGTACAGGAGATGACCAGAGACTGCAGACATAGTACAGGAGATGACCAGAGACTGCGGACATAGTACAGGAGATGACCAGAGACTGCGGACACAGTACAGGAGATGACCGGAGACTGCGGACACGGGGGGGAGGGGTCTGAACAGTTACTGCCGCACTTTCAGTTGTTCGATCGCTCAGAACCATCAGATGAAGGAAGCGGCGGGCGGTAGATTTTGTTAGCTCATAGAATCGCCAAGTGCGTCCGGCGCTCGTCTCCCCTCCCCCTCGTCTCCCCTCCCCTCGTCTCCCCTCCCCTCGTCTCCCCTCCCCTTCTCGTCTCCCCTCCCCTCGTCTCTCCCGTCTCTCCCCTCTTCCCTCGTCTCCCCTCCCCTCGTCTCCCCTCCCCTCGTCTCCCTCCCTCCCCTCCCCCCCTCTCCCTCGTCTCCCTCCCCTCCTCCCCCCTCGTCTCCCCTCCCTCGTCTCCCCTCCCCTCGTCTCCCCTCCCCTCGTCTCCCCTCCCCCTCGTCTCCCCTCCCCTCCCCTCGTCTCCCCCCCTCCGCTCCTCTCCCCTCGTCTCCCCCCCCCCCGCTCCTCCTCTCCCCTCGTCTCCATTCTTCCGTGTTTGTTTTCCCACAATGCTCGGCTCTGTACATCTCCCCTCCAATTATCCCGCGGTCGCAGCCGAGCGCACACACTTCGGTGGACGGGACCCGTCATACAATTGAAGAGATATAGTCCTCAGCCGTCCGCCGGGTCTGCCAATCGCCGGAGCGGAACCTCTGCGCAGGAGACTAATTGTCATTGATTTGTAAAACGCACACGGAACAATGCGCAGCGCCGCGGCCGGAACCGAGAGAGGTGAAAATGAAGAGGACTGGCGCTGCGTCTCCACTCTGCAGGCGAGATGTCATGTGACTGCCGCGTCCCGTCTGACAGAAGGCAGATTGGATTCTCCCGCGCTTCGGTAGCAGCGAGATGCGGCGTCTGAGAACCGGGCGTCCCGCTGTTTGTGAGACGCGGCGGAGGAAGTTCTACAATCACCGCCGTCTCTGATTCTCTGGATGTGAGGTGCAAATTGGACATCAAAGCCTGAGATCCGTACTGGGGGCCCCGCCCCTCCACGCACGCCGCTTTCTTTTTTTTTTTTTCAGGAAACGTTAAAGTCAAGTTACAAACATTCGTGTGCTGCAGCATTTCTCAGCCTTTCTTCAGTCACAAAATCTGGAGACCCGCCCCCCTCCAGTCTACAATGTGCGATCATAAATGATACTCCTCAATGGGGAACCTGAGCCCCCCCTTCAGGTCAGGGTTGCCCCCTTCAGGTCAGAGGGTTGCCCCCTTCAGGTCAGGGGTTGCCCCCTTCAGGTCAGGGGGTTGCCCCCTTCAGGTCAGAGGTTGCCCCCTTCAAGTCAGGTGTTGCCCCCTTCAGGTCAGGTGTTGCCCCCTTCAGGTCAGCTGTTGCCCCCTTCAGGTCAGAGGTTGCCCCCTTCAGGTCAGAGTGTTGCCCCCTTCAGGTCAGATGTTCCCCTTCAGGTCAGGGTTAGAACCCCCTTCACATCAGACTGCCCCCATTTTAATCAGATTTGCCCCCTTCAGGTCAGAAGTTGCCGTCTTCACATCGGAGGCTCCCCACTGCACATCGGAGGACCCCCCCCTTCAGGTCGGAGGTGCCGCCCCATTCAGGCTCCCCCTTCATGTTCGGAGGTCCCCCCCTTCACTTCAGGCTCCTCCTTCATGTCGGAGGCTGCCCCCTTCACATCAGGCTGCCCCCTTTTGGTCAGAGGCTTTCCCCTTCACATTAGAGGACCCACCTTTTCAGGTCAGAGGTCACCCCCTTCAGGTCGGGGGTTGCCCCCTTCAGGTCGGCGGTTGACCCCCATTTTGGTCAGATTGCCCCCTTCACATTATAGGACCCCCTTCCCCCCCTTCAGGTCAGGGTCGCCCCCTTCAGTCAATGTCCTCCCTTCAGGTTAGAACCCCCCTTCACATCAGACTGCCCCCATTTTAATCAGATTTCCCCTTCACATCAGAAGTCTCGTCTTCACATTAGAAGTCCCCACTTCACATTAGAGAACCCCCCCTTCAGGTCAGAGGTCGCCCCCTTCAGAAGTCCTCCCTTCAGGTCAGAGGTCCCCCCTTCACTTCTGAAGTCCTTCCTTTCATGTCAGAGCCCCCTTCACATCAGACTGCCCCCATTTTGTTCAGATTTCCCCTTCACATTAGAGGACCCCCCCCCTTCAGGTCAGAGGTCGCCCCCCTTCAGAAGTCCTCCCTTCAGGTCAGAGGTTCCCCCTTCAGGTCAGAAGTCCTCCCTTCACATTAGAGGACCCCCCCCTTCACTTCAGCCAGAGCCCCTTCACATCAGAGGTGTCCCCATTCCCTTCAGGTCAGAGGTTCCCCCTTCAGGTCAGAGGTCCTCCCCTTCACATTAGAGGACCCCCCCTTCAGGTCAGAGATCGCCCCCCACTTCTGAAGTCCTTCCTTCAGGTCAGAGCCCCCTTCAGGTCAGAGGTCCCCCCCTTTCATTCTTGTCCTTCCTTCAGTCAGAGCCCCTTCACATCAGACTGCCCCCATTTTGGTCAGATTTCCCCTTCACATTAGAGGACCCCCCCCCCTTCAGGTCAGAGGTCGCCCCCTTCAGAAGTCCTCCCTTCAGGTCAGAGGTTCCCCCTTCAGGTCAGAGGTCCCCCCTTCACATTAGAGGACCCCCCCCTTCAGGTCAGAGGTCGCCCCCTTCAGAAGTCCTCCCTTCAGGTCAGAGGTTCCCCCTTCAGGTCAGAGGTCCCCCCTTTCACTTCTGAAGTCCTTCCTTCAGGTCAGAGCCCCCGTCACATCAGACTGCCCCCCATTTTGGTCAGATTTCCCCTTCACATCAGCGGTCCCCGCCTTCAGGTCAGAGGTCCTCCCTGCGCATTAGAAGTCCCCCCTGCACGCCAGAGACCCCCCACTTCACCAGAGGCCCCCCACATCACATCAGAACCCCCACCATCACATCCGAGTACCCCGTTCACACCAGAGGTCCACACTTCATATCAGAAGGCCCCATTATGTTAGAGGTTCCCCTACAAGTCAGAGTCCCCCAATGACATCACAGTGCCCCATCGCAGATTCAGGACTGTCCTCATCACAGAGTCTAGAGTCCCCCCTGAATTGCAGAGTCCTCATCCGTCCTGATTCATGGTAAACTGAGTCTTGTGCTTGCGGCACCCCCGGGGGGGCACCCTGGTTGAGAAACCCTTGTGTACAGCACTATTCCATCGCTCTGCAATTGGTGCTGCACAAAGGTTGTGAAAGACAGTCCTTGGCCCCCCCAGCTGTTGCTGAACTACAAGTCCCATGAGGCACTGCTAGCCTCCCAGCAGCGACTCGTGACTCTCAGAAGTAATGACGTGATATTTTGGTGAAGTCGGTATGTAATGACGGGTCCACTTGATGTTTTCTTTTCCAGGTGCGGTTTGGGCAGCAGAAGCGATATCAGGACTGGTTTCAGAGGCAGTACCTCTCCACCCCGGACAGCCAATCCCTGCGCTGTGATCTGATTCGCTACATATGCGGCGTGGTGCACCCGTCTAACGAGGTGCTGAGCTCGGATATCCTGCCTCGCTGGGCCATCATTGGCTGGCTCCTGACCACCTGCACGGTAAGTACACTGAGAGAACAGCCAATGGGAAACCATCAGAATCGCCCCTCTTCACATTTAGGGCAATGTCTTTGCTGATCCGGTGCTGGAAAATGTCAGAGCAGTGACTCCTCCCCCATCAGACTCCGAAAGACAAGGGCAGCTGCTTTCTTGTCTTTCTAAGCCATGGTGCTCTGGGAATCCTTTTGGCGTACATTAATGGTTTATTCACAAAACAAGACTTGTAAGGAAACTGTCCAATAATGGCACGTGTGGGAAAAGGACTTGTAGTAAGGAAACTGTCCAATAATGGCACGTGTGGGAAAAGACTTGTAGTAAGGAAACTGTCCAATAATGGCACGTGTGGGAAAAGACTTGTAGTAAGGAAACTGTCCAGTAATGGCACGTGTGGGAAAAGACTTGTAGTAAGGAAACTGTCCAATAATGGCACGTGTGGGAAAAGACTTGTAGTAAGGAAACTGTCCAGTAATGGCACGTGTGGGAAAAGACTTGTCACCAGTATTACCTGTAGCTTGGATTTCCATTTTCACTGACTTGTATTTCAGAACAAAGCATGGTGTCTCTGTGTGGAGGCAGCCATCTTGGTAGATGAGCAAGGCTTTGCTTCCCCATGTGTAAGCTGACACTCCTGTCCCCTCTCCTTTAACCCCACCCCCTTCCCTCCGCCTTCAAACATACCCTCTCACCCCCATCCCTCCTCCTTCAAACCCAACCTTTCACCCCCATCCCCCCCACCCCCCACCCCCCTCCTTCAAACCCACCCTTTCACCCCAATCCCACCTTCATCAACCCCACCCTTTCACCCTCATCCCCCCTTCAGCAACTCCACCCTTTCACCCCCATCTCCCCTCCTTTATTCCCACCCTTTCACCCCCTCTCCCCTCCTTCATCCCCTCTCCCCCCTGATCCCCTTCACCCCCACCCTTTCACCCCCCCACCCTTCACCACCATCTCCCCACCCTTTCACCCCCACCCTTCACCACCATCTCCCCACCCTTTCATCCCCACCCTTCACCACCATCTCCCCACCCTTTCATCCCCACCCTTCACCACCATCTCCCCACCCTTTCATCCCCACCCTTCACCACCATCTCCCCACCCTTTCATCCCCACCCTTCACCACCATCTCCCCACCCTTTCATCCCCACCCTTCACCACCATCTCCCCACCCTTTCATCCCCCCCCTTCACCACCATCTCCCCACCCTTTCATCCCCACCCTTCACCACCATCTCCCCTCCTTCATCCCCACCCTTCACCACCATCTCCCCTCCTTCATCCCCACCCTTTGACCCCCACCCCTCCTTCAGCCCCACCCTTTCATCCCCATCACCCCACCCTTTCACCCCCATCTCTCCTCCTACCCCACCCTATCACCCCCGTCTCCCCTCCTTCATCCCCACCCTTTCACCCCCGTCTCCCCTCCTTCATCCCCACCCTTTCACCCCCGTCTCCCCTCCTTCGACTTCACCCTTTCACCCCCGTCTCACCTCCTTCGACCCCACCCTTTCACCCGCGTCTGCCCTCCTTCGACCCCACCCTTTCACCCGCGTCTGCCCTCCTTCGACCCCACCCTTTCACCCGCGTCTCCCCTCCTTCGACCCCACCCTTTCACCCGCGTCTCCCCTCCTTCGACCTCACCCTTTCACCCGCGTCTCCCCTCCTTCGACCCCACCCTTTTCACCCGCGTCTCCCCTTCTTCGACCCCACCCTTTCACCCGCGTCTCCCCTTCTTCGACCCCACCCTTTCACCCTCGTCTTCCCTCCTTCGACCTCACCCTTTCACCCCCATTCCACCAGGCAGGAAGATCCCTAGCACTGCAGGTCCTCAGGTAGAGCTTCCACTCCAGCAAGGAGAACCATAAACAGGATCATAGTGACATCACTAAATCTCAGAAAACCATAAAAGTCCCCAAACCATTAATCCATATGTCTCCGTTTTTATTCCCAGTCCAACGTGGCCGCCTCCAACGCCAAGCTGGCTCTGTTTTACGATTGGCTCTTCTTCAGCCCAGAGAAGGACAGCATCATGAATATCGGTAAGACATCTCTGGTCTCTACGTTGTATCGACTCTCCTTTCACATCACTGGCATCTCCGCGAAGCACAACATTTAATCTCTAAATCGCATGTTCTCACTTTATCCTTCACCCCCCGCCCCCCCACCGGCTTTTTATCCCTCCGCTTTGCCTTCACCCCGGCATTCCTGCCTTTTATGAGATGTGTGGACCCGCCATGTGCACTCGGTGCTTTAAATAATTTACAGCTCTCCTTATCAGAATGATTCATGAGAACAGCCTGGAATGTTGTCTCGAAAATAATGGAAACCACCATGGAAGTCGGCCTGCGTGGAAACGATTGGAGGGGAAACGCCGTCTCAGTTATCAGTACACCTCTCAGCGAATAAATAGATCTAAAGATACATGTAAAACAGGCCATCCATCATCTCCTGCTGCTGGGGCCCTGGGTAGGCTTTGAGGACAAAACACGGAGTTGTCCTCCATGGGAGTAACAATGTCCTTATAGCCATGCAGTAGTTTCAGAAAAGTTTACTGAAGAAAAAACGGGTGAGCAACCTGGACATTTTGTTCTTGGCCAGGTTTAAAAGATGGCGTGTGCTTCTTCTGCCTACAAACGACAGGTACACTTTTTATTTCAGTCTCTCCATCCTGTCCACCATGTGTAGAGAACCGTGTGGATCTATCGCCTCCCTCGGGGCATTGTCACACTTCGCCTCCGAGCTGTTTAATAGCTGTTTTGTTACCAGTCGTCATGTTGGTCCTGCGTGACATTCGACATCTCTTGTCATGGGCTGCAGTTGCCGCCCCCCGTTAACCGCTGTGATGAAAAGACAGGCAAGCTGTGGCAGCCATATTTACTGATCCCTTTTGTGAAGCACACAGCAAGCTTTGTTATAGATGTCTAGGGAACCTGTCACCATTCGGCGCACACAAAAAGTAGTGTCAATCTTCTGACAACGGGATCCGCTATTATGTTCTAGGCGTTCTGAGTAAGGCTGAATAGATTTCGTGGCCAGAAATGTACAGATTAGGGATGATGGCTGCTTTCAGAGGGTGGGCGCTGCTTCTTTGAAGACCTCTTAGCTGGTAGAGAGAGATTCTACCTCAGTGACCATAAATGTGCAGTCCAGCAGAAAACAGAGGAAAGCTACTGTCTAGAGAGTAGTCACTGCTTTTTCGGGACTTTCTGACCGGTAGAGCAAGATTGAACCTCAGTGGCCAGAAATGTGCAGACCAGGGGAAAACAGAGGAAAGCTACCGTTGCTTTTTCGGGACATTCTGACCGGTAGAGCAAGATTGAACCTCAGTGGCCAGAAATGTGTAGGCCAGGGGAAAACAGAGGAAAGCTACTGTCGCTTTTTTCGGGACATTCTGACCGGTAGAGCAAGATTGAACCTCAGTGGCCAGAAATGTGTAGACCAGGAGACTGCAGGGGACATCTGCTGTCAGAGGGTGGTTACTGCTTTTTTGGGACCTTCAGACTAGTAGAGCAAGATCTGGCTTCAGTACCCAGAAATTTGCAGTCCAGGAGACCGTGGAGGACAGCTGCTCGTGGAGAATGGGCTACATCTTTGGGAGTTCCAGACTGGTAGTTCAAGATTGAGCTTCTGCACCCAGAAATGTTTGAATTGAGGAAGTGTAGATGACAGTTCTGCTGTCAGAAGGTGGGCACTGCTTCTTTGAAGACCTTTGGGATGGTAGAACAAGATTCAAGCTCAGTGGCCAGACGTGCAGTCCAGGAGACACCAGAGGACAGCTGCTGTCAGAGGATGGGCGCTGCTTCTTTGAAGACCCCTGGGCTGGTAGAGCAAGATTAAACCTCAGTGGCCAGAAATGTGCAGTCCAGGAGACACCAGAGGACGGCTGCTGTCAGAGGATGGGTGCTGCTTCTTTGGAGATTTCCAGACTGGTGGAACAAGATTCAACCATAGTGGCCAAAACTGTGCAGACCAGGAGATCGCGAAGGACGGCTGCTGTTAGAGGGCGAGCACTACTTCTTTGAAGAGAGCAAGAAGCGTCTTCATTATCCAGAAATGTACATACCAGAAGACCACAAAGGACGGCTGATGTCTAAGGGTGGATGCTGCTTCTTTGAACACCTCTGGGCTGGTAGAGCAAGATTCAACTTTCCGTGGACAGAAACGTGCAGTTCTGGAGACAGCAGAAGACGGGTGCTGACAGAGGATGGGTGCTGCTTCTTTTGTGACCTCCAGGCTGGTGGAGTAGGATTTAACCTCAGTGGGCAAAAATGTGCAGACCAGGAGATCATGGAGAACTACTGCTGTTAGAGGGCAAGCACTACTTCTTTGATGACCTCCAGGCAGGTAGAGCAAGATGCATCTTCATTGTCCAGAAATTTGCGTACCAAAAGACCACAAAGGACGGCTGATGTCAAAGGGTAGACACTGCATCTTTGGAG
The DNA here is from genome assembly GCA_951230385.1 of Staurois parvus. Lineage (NCBI taxonomy): Eukaryota > Metazoa > Chordata > Amphibia > Anura > Ranidae > Staurois > Staurois parvus. The sequence continues at coordinate 25,594 of CATNWA010020310.1, forward strand.
ACCTCTTGGCTGGTAGAGTAAGATTCAACCTCGGTGGCCAGAAATGTGCAGACCACTAGATCGTAGAGAATGGTTGCTGTTAAAGGATGATCCCTGCCTCTTTGGGACCTTCAGACTAGTGGAGCAAGACTCAGCTTCAGCACCCAGAAATGTGTGGACCAGAAGACCATGAAGGATGGTTGCTGTCAGAGAATGGGTGCTGTTTTTTGAAGACTTCTGGACTGGAAGGGCAAGTTCCAACCTCAGTGCCCAGAAATATGTGGAACAGGAGACTGCAGAGGAAGGCTGTTGTCAGAGGGTGGGCGTTGCTTCTTGGGACTTTGAGATTGTTAGAGCAAGATTCATCCTCAGTGTGCAGACCAAGAGACCACAGAGAACGGCTGCTGCCAGAAGGTGGGCACTGCTTCTTTGCGAGCTTCAAACTGGTACAGCAAGATTCAACCTTAGTGGACAGACATGTAGGTACCAGGAGACAGTGGAGAACGGCTGCTGCCAGAGTCTGGGCACTGCTTCTTTGAAGACCTCTGGACTTATAGAGCAAGGTTCAACTTCTGTGTCCAGAAATGTGGGGACCAGGAGACCGTGGAGGGCAGCAGCTGCCAGAGTATGGACACTGCTTCTTTGGGACTTTCAGACTTGTAGAGCAAGATTCAGCTTCAGTTCCCAGAAATGTGTGAATTAGGGGAAATGTAGATGACAACTGCTGTCAGCGGGTGGGCACAGTTTCTTTGGGGGGACCTTTGGACTGGTAGAGCAAGATTCAACCTCAGTGCTCAGAAACACAAGGTCCAGGAGACCATGGAGGACAGCTGCTGTTTGGGGACAATAGAGGACAAATGCTGTCAGCGGATGGGCACTGTTTCTTTGGGGGGGCCTTTGGACTGGTAGAACAAGACTCAACCTCAGTGCCCAGAAACACATGGTCCAGGAGACCATGGAGGGCAGCTACTGTTTGGGGACAATGGAGTACAAATGTCAGCGGATGGGCACGGTTTCTTTGGGGGGCCTCCAAACTGGTAGAACAAGACTCAACCTCAGTGCCCAGAAAACACATGGTCCAGGAGACCATGGAGGGCAGCTACTGTTTGGGGACAATGGAGTACAAATGTCAGCTCACGGTTTCTTTGGGGGGCCTCCAAACTGGTAGAACAAGACTCAACCTCAGTGCTCAGAAACACAAGGTCCAGGAGACCATGGAGGACAGCTGCTGTTTGGGGACAATAGAGGACAAATGCTGTCAGCGGGATGGGCACTGTTTCTTTGGGGGGCCTTTGGACTGGTAGAACAAGACTCAACCTCAGTGCCCAGAAACACATGGTCCAGGAGACCATGGAGGGCAGCTACTGTTTGGGGGACAATGGAGTACAAATGTCAGCGGAAGGTGGGCACGGTTTCTTTGGGGGGCCTCCAAACTGGTAGAACAAGACTCAACCTCAGTGCCCAGAAACACAAGGTCCAGGAGACCATGGAGGACAGCTGCTGTTTGGGGACAATGGAGGACAAATGCTGTCAGCGGGTGGCACGGTTTCTTTGGGGGGCCTCCAGACTGGTAGAACAAGACTCAACCTCAGTGCCCAGAAACACAAGGTCCAGGAGACCATGGAGGACAGCTGCTATTTGGGGGACAATGGAGGGCAAATGCTGTCAGCGGGTGAGCACTGTTTCTTTGGGGGGGGCTTTTGGACTGGTAGAACAAGACTCAACTTCAGTGCCCAGAAACATATGGTCTAGGAGCCCATGGAGGACAGCTACTGTTTGGGGGACAATGGAGGACAAATGCTGTCAGCAGGTGGGCACTGTTTCTCTGGGGGGGGGCCTTTGGACTGGTAGAACAAGATTCAACCTCAGTGCCCAGAAACACATGGTCCAGGAGACCATGGCGGACAGCTGCTGTTTGGGGACAATGGACTACAAATGCTGTCAGCGGGTGGGCACTGTTTACTCTGGGGGGGGCCTTTGGACTGGTAGAACAAGACTCAACCTCAGTGCCCAGAAACATGGTACAGGAGCCCATGGAGGACAGCTGCTGTTTGGGGACAATGGAGGACCAATGCTGTCAGCGGGTGGGCACGGTTACTTTGGGGGGGCCTCCAGACTGGTAGAACAAGACTCAACCTCAGTGCCCAGAAACATGGTACAGGAGCCTATGGAGGACAGCTGCTGTTTGGGGGACAATGGAGGACATATGCTGTCAGAGGGTGGGCACCTCTGCTTTCCTTTGTATATACCTCAGCAATAAACCCCCTCCAGGTTTACACAGCTCTGGCACACATCATAGTCCTACCCAGCAGGACCGCAGACCGGATTGTGACTTGGTGTTAGCCTCTTGCAGCTTGTGTACAGCAGAACTTAGACTGGAAGAGGGAGAAGCAGCACAAAGAGCCCATCCATTCTGCTGCAGTGCTCGTATGCTAACAGTGAGCATGCTGTCAGGAGAAGAGAGCAGAGAACCGGCTGCTCCCGCTTTCATTGTCCAATCACAGGCTGGAAGAGGGTCAAGCCCTCGAAGAGTTAGTGCACTGCAGTAGACTACAATCTCTCCTGCTCAGAAAGAGAGGGCGCCGCGCTGTGTAAATCTCAGGACTGGATAGACAGAACTAGAACTCCTTTGACAAAATCCGTTCCCTGATGTGTATTTCTTAATATGTTTTTGGAAGTTTCCTGATTTTATTTTTTCTTTCCCTCCCCCAGAGCCGGCGATCCTGGTGATGCACCATTCCATGAAGCCGCATCCAGCCATCACTGCCACCTTGCTGGACTTCATGTGTCGGGTATGACATTGGGGATATGGGGGGGGAGGGGGGAGGTAAGTCGCCGGGATTTCAGGGGTTAATGGTAGATGTGGCTCCCCATCCTCTGTGTTGTGTTGATTGGTGGCCCCCAGGTCAGGACATGATTAGAGCCTCTGCAGGGGCCAGGAAACCGAGCGCTCGGAATGATAGATCTCCCGCTAATGATGACATCTGCACCTCGCTCTCCTGGGGGGGGGCGGGAGGGGAGGGGGGGGGTTGTGCTGAGCCGCCGCGGCACCCTGAATCAGCCGCCTAATCAGATCACACCGCCAGAGAAGATGGCAGGCAGATTTATATGTGCGAAGACATCAATCCTTCATCCGCTTCACGCCTCCCGTCAGCTCAGTGCGCCGCCTTCACGCACATCCTACAATTCGCTTTTATCAAATACAACCGATTTCCAGCACGTTAACCCTTCCTCCACTGCAGCAAATCTCACATTGTTCACAAATTGTATTTTTTTTTTTTGCTAGAAATTTTAGAACCCATAATAAATATATATATATATAAACGTATATTTTGTCAAATCTGAGGCCCCGGAGAATAAAATGGCAGCTGTTGCGATTTTTTTTTTATGATGCTCCATATTTGCACAGTTTTGTCGAATGCAAAAGAAAAAGAAAAAAATGCGCAAAATTGAACTTTATTGAACACACAATATTATACATAATAATAGATGAAGTTGTGTCGAGTAGATAGATACCAGACATGTTACTCTGCTTTGAACCCATTCGAGACTTTTTTTTTTTTTTTTACGCTGAAGCTTGTTTTTTCTGGTTACCATTACTTTTGCTTGTTGGGTTTCAGAACTGGCCACCCTTTCTGTAAGGAGGCATTCCTGGTTCTCCAACATAATAAGGTGGTTCTTCGACCTCAGCCATCTTTTTGGTGGTTTCAGCTTTTCATCTCAACCAGGAGATTGTCTTCTCTTCTTTTTGTCCTAAGTCTCAGTCACTGGAGAACAAGACTCTCCACACTTTGGATGGTGTTGGTGCTATCAGGATTTACCCAAAGTCAGCTGTTGGGATTTGGTGGTTGGGTTGCTGAAGGGCACCTGATTGCTTGTAGGGTTTTAGAACTGGTGGCCCTTTCCTTTAAGGAGCCTTTCCTGGTTCTCCAACATGACAAGGTGGTTCTTCGACCTCGGCCATCTTTTTTGCCTAAGGTGTGGTTTCAGCTTTCCATCTCAACCAGGATATATTGTCTTCCCTTCTTTTTGTCCTAAGCCTCAGTCACTGGAGAACAAGACTCTCCACAATTTGGATGGTGTTGGTGCTATCAGGATTTACCTGAAGTCAGCTGTTGGGATTTGGTGGTTGGGTTGCTGAAGGGCACCGAATTGCTTGTAGGGTTTTAGAACTGGTGGCCCTTTCTTTTAAGGAGCCTTTCCTGGTTCTCCCAACATGACCTCAGCCATCTTTTTGCCTAAAGCTTTCCATCTCAACCAGGATATTGTCTTCCCTTCTTTTTGTCCTAAGTCACTGGAGGACTCTCCACCTCTTGGACCGAAGGGCCTCTTGTAGGGTTTTAGAACAACATGCAAGGTGTCTTTGAACTCAGCCATCTTTTTTACCTAAGGTAATTTGCTTTCCATCTCAACTGTCTTCCATTCTTTTTGTCCTAAGCCTCATTGAACAAGACTCTCCACCTTTGGATGGTGTTGGTGCTATCAGGATTTTGTACAGCTGTTGCGATTTGGTGGTTGGGTTGCTGAAGGACACCTGAGCTTGTAGGGTTTTAGAACTGGTGGCCCTTTCCTTAAGGCCTATATAAACTCGTAGTAATAATAATAATAATAATGACAAGGTGGTTCTTCGACCTCAGCCATCTTTTTTGCCTAAGGTGGTTTCAGCTTTCCATCTCAACCAGGATATTGTCTTCCCTTCTTTTTGTCCTAAGCCTCAGTCACTGGAGAACAAGGCTGTCCACACTTTGGATGGTGCCGAAGGGCATCGGATTGCTTGTAGGGTTTTTTTAGAACTGGTGGCCCTTTCCTGCTTCTCCAACATGACAAGGTGGTTCTTTGACCTCAGCCATCTTTTTTACCTAAGGTAATTTCAGCTTTCCATCTCAACCAGGAGATTGTCTTCTCTTCTTTTTGTCCTAAGCCTCAGTCACTGGAGAACAAGACTCTCCACACTTTGGATGGTGTTGGTGCTATCAGGATTTACCTGAAGTCAGCTGTTGCGATTTGGTGGTTGGGTTGCTGAAGGGCACCTGATTGCTTGTAGGGTTTTAGAACTGGTGGCCCTTTCCTGTAAGAAGCCTTTCCTGGTTCTTCAACATGACAAGGTGGTTCTTCGACCTCAGCCATCTTTTTTGCCTAAGAGGTGGTTTCAGCTTTCCATCTCAACCAGGATATTGTCTTCCCTTTTTTTTGTCCTAAGCCTCAGTTACTGGAGAACAAGGCTCTCCACACTTTGGATGGTGCCGAAGGGCATCGGATTGCTTGTAGGGTTTTAGAACTGGTGGCCCTTTCCTGTAAGGAGCCTTTCCTGCTTCTCCAACATGACAAGGTGGTTCTTTGACCTCAGCCATCTTTTTTTTACGTAAGGTGGTTTCAGCTTTCCATCTCAACCAGGAGATTGTCTTCTCTTCTTTTTGTCCTAAGCCTCAGTCACTGGAGAACAAGGCTGTCCACACTTTGGATGTAGTTGGCAATCTGGTTCTTTGTACTTCTTGAGGGACCAAAGAAACGTCACAATGCCGCCAAGTCTACTAATTCCTTTTGAATTTGTTAACGTATTTCTCAAGCTAACAGCTTGAAAGAAAAGTTTCCACCGTTTTTCGGGGCCGGCTTAGTCCACCAAGAGTGTAGGTGCTTCCTGGGCTATCTATCATCAAGCTTTGATAGACCAAGTCTGTAAAGTCCTCTCCCTGGACTTCGGTACAGAGTTTTACCAGGTGGATGTTAGATCCGCTAAGGATGCAACTTTTGGTCGAGGTGTTTTTCAGGCTACTGTCTAGCTAGGAGAATTCGGAAATTTCAAAAAAAAATTTTTTTATATGAAAACCCAAAACCTGGCATGTTTTTATGTATGTGTTGGTGTTGAGTATTTGCACACGATAAGCAGCCCCCTCTCTTCCCTGGTGTCGGAGTTTTGGCTTACACAATGTTACAGTTTTCATCTCGTCGTCTTTATCTGGATTTTTTTTCCTTTGTAGTTTGTAGATGAAAAAAATGCGCTCTTCATTTTTAATCTTTCTCTTTGACTAGAGCTGTGTTTGCTGCTTATAGGAAGGGTAAAAACTGATCAAAGAGGGATCCAAACTGCAGAGGAGTTGTCTGGATTTCTCAGTCTTCCTTTTATGCCTCTCAAGATGGAATGAAAGCATCAGGAAGCATAAAGCCCAACATGAAAAAACCATTGCAGTGGGGTCCCCCTTTCCACACTGCAAGGGTTAGACCATTGGTAATCAAACAGGGATCAAAGCACTCTACCTCCTCCACCCATACACCATGGTTCATCCATATGGATACCGGTGCTCATTCAGGCTCTTGTCTGCCTCTCCATCATCTGAACAAAAGTCTCGGTCTGGCTCTTCTGGGCTTAGTCTCGGTCTCCTTAGTCATCTGGCCTCTTCTGGTCTCGGGCCTGATCTGGCCTCGGTCTGGCCTCATCTGGTCTTCGTCTCGGTCTGGCCTCATCTGGTCTTCGTCTCGGTCAGGCCTCATCTGGTCTTCGTCTCGGTCAGGCCTCATCTGGTCTTGGTCTCGGTCAGGCCTCTGGTCTTCGTCTCGGTCAGGCCTCGTCTTCGTCGGCCCGGCCTGCCTCATCGGCCCTGGTCTTTCGTCTCGGTCTGGCCTCATCTGGTCTTCGTCGGCCCGGCCTCATCTGGTCGGCCCGGCCTCATTCTGGTCTTCGTCTCGGCTCATCTGGTCTTCGTCTCGGCAGGCCTCCTCATCTGGTCTCATCTGGTCGTCCCGGCTCCTGGCCTCATCTGGTCTTCTTCGTCTCGGCCCGGCCTCATCTGGTCTTCGTCTCGGCCCGGCCTCATCTGGTCTTCGTCTCGGCCCGGCCTCATCTGGTCTTCGTCTCGGCCCGGCCTCATCTGTCTTCGTCTCGGCCCGGCCTTCGTCTTCGTCTCGGCCCGGCCTCATCTGGTCTTCGTCTCGGGCCCGGCCAGGCCTCATCTGGTCTTCGTCTCGGCCCGGCCTCATCCGGTCTTCGTCTCGGCCCGGCCTCATCTGGTCTTCGTCTCGGCCTCATCTGGGCCCGGCCTCATCTGGTCTTCGTCTCGGCCCGGCCTCATCTGGTCTTCGTCCGGCCTCATCGCCCGGCGTCCGGCCTCATCAGGTCGGCCCGGCCTGTTCATTGTTTTACCCAGAGTTCCACTTTTTAAGGTGTAATAAAGCCAAGGTCCCAAAACAAGTCTGTAGCAGAAGCGGTGACAGGCCTCCATGAAATGTAATGCGAAAATGTCCTGACGGTGGTGGCATGGTCCCAGTAGGAGGCCAGCAGCGGTGACATCTGAGACAAGTCCTCTTTAAATCCTTGAGACCTCCTGCCCCCTCAGTTCAGGTCTCAAGGTGTCACTTACCCACTATTCTAATAGGTCATCCAGTCACAGAGCTGGTTGGGCCCCTTATTTTCCCACCTCCTGAGGGCCCCCAGGGACCTCCATAAATGCTGAGAATGTTTCCAGTTTTGGAGTTCGGTTCTCGGAAGGATTCCCAAGAGACCCCGACTCTCTGTGATCCCCCTCCATACCGAGTAATTGTTCCTCTGCAGTCCAGGTCTTGTTCTTTCCAAAATATTTCTCTGTGCTATTATTGGCCTATCAGCTCGTCTTTCACAGCCCGCCCTTACTCTGCTTCAAGGGGGCCACAAATTTACATGGAACAGACGGGGGAATAAATATGGGATCGCCTCGCGCCGAGTGTTTACGGCAAGGTTCTCCATGTACCTCCCAACTGCGCAAAAAATGTGACACGGTGTTCAATGCATTGGTGCTCATTGTGGGGTTTTCAATAACTCAAACAAAAGTAAAATAAAGTTGGGGGGGTAAATGCACGGTAGAAAGGTGGTTGGTATAAACTTTCCCCAGATGAGACTTGGTGAGAGGACTTGGCTGTACTTCCAGTCTCATTTATTGCCCATTATAGTTCTGAGGTATGGTGGAGGCTTTGATGAATGAAGCTTCCTCCTAAAATATCAGCTATTATCTCTCACTTTTACAGATCATCCCCAATTTTTACCCCCCTCTGGAAGGGAATGTCAGACAAGGTGTGTACAGCTCCCTTACCCACATCATGGAGAAGAGGGTCCTGGCGTAAGTATCAAAGGATGGGGGGAGGGGGGGGTATTGGGTGTGTTCTCTCTACCCTTCCATACCTGGTATGGAACAGATCCCTGTGCTGTGGAGGAGATCACCTGCTCTGTCCCCGGAAGGAGATCCCTCCAGTTCTATATAAAGGGATCCCTGGACTATGGAGTAGATCTATGATGGTGTATTGTATCCTTTGTAGGCACCTGGCTCCATTGTTCCACAACCCAAAGCTGGATAAAGAGCTGCGATCAATGCTGAGAGAGAAGTTCCCGGAGTTCTGCAACCTGCCATCTCCAGCCTCAGAAAGTAAGGGGCTGCCCGTGAGTATGTGTTGTGCTGTTCAATGGCCCCTCCTTTCCCCCCTTTCCCCTCCTTTCCCCTCCCTTTCCCCTCCTTTCCCCTCCTTTCCCCTCCTTTCCTCTGTCTCCACTTTGTGTTTCTTATGTGTTTCTCTCTTATTGTACGTTTTCTCTGTCCCCTCCCCTCCCCTTCTCTCTCCCCCCCCCCTCCCCTCCCCTTCTCTCTCTCCCCTCCCCTTCCCTTCCCTTCTCTTCTCTCCCCCCCTTCTCCTCTCTCCCTCCCTTCTCTCCTCCCTTCCCTCTCTCTCCTCCCCTTCTCTCCCCCCCCCCTCCCCTTCCCCTCCCCTTCTCCCCCCCTTCCACCCCCCCTTCTCCCTCCCCTCCCCCCCTCCCCTTCTCTTCTCCCCCTCCCCCCCTCCCCCCCCCCTCCCTCCCCCCTCCTTCTCCCCCCTCTCCTCATTTCTCTCCCCCTCCCCCTCCTCTCCCCCCTCTCCCCTCCCCTCCCCTTCCCCTCTCCCCTCTTCCCCCCCCCCTCTCTCCTTTCCCCTCCCCCCCCCTCTTTCCTCCCTCCCCCTCTCTCCCTCTCTCCTCCCCTCTCCCTCCCTTCTCTCTCTCCTCCCCTTCATCCCCCCCCCCTTCTCTCTCTTTTCCCCCCCTCCCCTTCCCCCCCCCCCCCCCCCCCTCTCTCTCTCCCCCCCCTCCCCTCTTTCCCCTCCCCCTTCCTTCTTCCCCCCCCTCCTCCCCCTTCCCCTCCCCCTCCTCTCTCTCCTCTCTTCCCCCCCTCCTCCTCCCCTCCCTCTCCCCCTCTCCCGACCCTTCCCCCCCCCCCCCCTCTTCTCCTCCCCCTCTCTCCCCCTCTCCCCTTCCTCTCTCCTCCTCTCCCTCTCCCCTCCCCCTCCCCCTCCCCCCTCCCTCCCCCTCCCCCCCCCTCCCCTTCCCCCCCCCCCCCCCTTTCTCTCTCCCTCCCCCCCCCTCCCCTCTTTCCCTCCCTCCCCTCCTCCCCCCCCCTCCTCTCTTCTCCCCCCCCCCTTCCCTTCCCTCCCCCTCCCCCCCCCCCCCCCCCCCCCCTCCCCCCCCCCTTCCCCCCCCCCCCCCCCTCCCCCCCCCTCTCCCTCTCCCTCTCTCCCCCCCTCCCCTCCCCCCCCCCCTCCCCCCCCTCCCCTCTCCCCCCTCCCCTCCCTCTCCCCCCCCCCCCCCTCCCCTCCCTCCTTCCCCCCCCCCCCCCCCTCCCTTCCCCCCCCCCCCCTCCCCTATCCCCCCCCTCTTCCCCCCCCCCCCCCCCCCCCTCTCTCTCCCTCCCCCCCCCTCCCCTCCCTTCTCTCCTCTCCCCCTCTCCCCCCCCCCTCTCTCCTCCCCCCCCTCTCCCCTCCCCCCCCCTTTCCCCCCCCCCCCCCCTCCCCCTCTCCCCCCCCCCCCTCCCCCCTCTCCCCTCCTCCCCTCCCCTCCCCTCTTCCCCCTCCCCCCTCCCCCCCCCCCCCCCCCCCCCCCCCCTTCCCCTCCCTCCCCTTCCCCCCCCCCCCCCCTTCTTCCCCCCCCCCTCTCCCCCCTTCCCCTCCTCCCCCCCCCCCTTCCCTCTCTTACCCCCCCTCCCCCCCCCCTCCCCCCTCCCCCCCCCCCCCCTCCTCTCCCCTCCCCCCTCTCCCCTCTCCCCCCTTCCCCCTCCCCCCCCTCCCTCTCCCCCCCCCTTCCCTTCCCCCCCCCCCCCCCTCCCCCCCCCCCTCCCCCTTCCCCCCCTTCCCTCCCCCCCCCCCCCTCTCCCCCCCCCCCTCCCCCCCCCTCCCCCCCCCCCCCCCTTCCCCCCCTCCCCCCCCCCTCCCCCTCCTCTCCCTCTCCTCCCCTCCCTCCCTCCCCTCCTCCCCCCCCCCTCCCCCCCCCCCCTCCCCCCCCCCCCTCCCCCTCCTCCCCCCTCCCCCCCTCCCCCCCCCCCCCCCCCCCCCCCCCCCCTCATCCCCCTCCCCCCCCCCTTTCCCCCCCCCCCCCCCCCCCCCTCTCTCCCCCCCCCTCCCCCCCCCTCTCCCCCCTCTCCCCCCTCCCCCTCTCCCCCTCCTCCCCCCCCCCCCCCCCCCCCCCCCCCCTCCCCCCCCCCCCCCCCCCCCCCCCCTCCCCCCCCCTCCTCCCCCCCCCCCCCCCCCCCTCTCCCCCCCCCCCCCCCCTCTCCCCCCCCCTCTCTCCCCCCCCCCCCCCCCCTCTCTCCCTCCCCCCCCCCTCCTCCCCCCCCCCCCCCCCCCCCCCTCCCCCCCCCCCCTCCTCCCCCCCTCCCCCCCTTCCCCCCCTCCCCCCCCCCCCTCCCCCCTCTCCCCCCTCCCCCCCCCCTCCTCCCCTCCCCTCCCCCCCCCCCCCTCCCCCCCCTCCCCCCCCCTCCTCTTTTCCCCCTCCCCTCCCTCCCTCCCCTCCCTCCCCTCTCCCCCCCTCTCCCCCCCCCCCCCCCCCCTCTCTCCTTTCCCCTCTCCCCCCCCCCTCCCCCTCCCCCCCTCTTCTCCCCCCCCCCCCCCCCCCCTCTCACTCTCCCCCCCCCTCTCCCCCCTCCTCTCCCCCCCTCCCCCCCCTCCCCTCTTCTCCCCCCCCTCCCCTCCCTCCTCCCCTCCCCCCCCCTCCTCCCCCCCCCTCCCCCCTCCTCCTCCCCCCCTCTCCTCTATTTCCCTCCCCCCCCCCCTCTTCTTTTCCTCCCTCCCCCCTCTCCCCCCCTCCTCTTCTCCTCCCTCCTTTTTTCCCTCCTTCCCTCCCCCCTCTCCCCCCCCCTCTCCCTCCCCCCCCCCCTCCCTCTCCCCCCCCCCCCCCCCCTCTCCTCCCCCCCCCCCCCCCCCCCCCCCCTCTCTTCTCTCCCCTCTCCTCTTCTCCCCCCCCCCCCCCCCCTCCCTCTCCTCTCCCCTCTCCCCCCCCTCCCCCCCCCCCCCCCCCCTCTCTCTCCCCCCCCCCCCCCCCCCCCCCTCTCCCCCCCTCCCCCCCCCTCCCCCCCTCCCTCCCCCCCTCTCCCCCCCCTCCCCCCCCCCCCTTCCCTCCCCCCCTCCCCCCCCCCTCCCCTTCCCCCTCCCCCCCCCTCCCCCCCCCCTCCTCTCTCCCCCTCTCCCCTCCCCTCCTTCCCCCCCCTCCCCTTCCCCCCCCCCCTCTCTCTCCCCCCCCCCTCTCTCTCCCCCCCTCCCTCCCTCTCCCTTCCCCTCCTTCTCCCCCCCCCCTCCTCTTTTCCCCTCCTTCCCCTCCCCTTCCTTTCCTCCCCCCCCTCCTCTATCCCCTCTCTGATTCTCTCTCTTCCCCCCCCCCCCCCCCCCCTCTCCTCCTCCCTCTTCCTCCTCTCATTCCCCTCCTCTTCCCTTCTCACTTTCCTCCCTCCTTCTCCTCATTCTTCTCCTTCTCTCCATCCCTCCTCTCCCCCTCTCCTCTTCCCCCCCTCTCTCCTCTCCTTCTCTCTCCTCCTCCCCTCTTCCTCTCCTTCTCTCCATCGCTCCTTCTCTCCATCCTCCCCCTCTCCTCTCTTCCCTCTCTCCTCCTTCTCTCCATCTCTTCCCTCGTGTCTCCTCCCCTCTCCATCGCTCTTCTCTCCATCTCTCATCCTCCTGTCTCTCCTCTCTCTCCATCTCTTCCCTCGTGTCTCTCCTTCTCTCCATCCTTCTCTCCTTCTCTCCATCTCTTCCTCGTGTCTCTCCTTCTCATCCATCTCTTCCTCGTCTCTCTCCTTCTCTCCATCGCTCCTTCTCTCCATCTCTTCCTCAGTATAGAAGAGGAGCCGGTACGTATGGAGGGAGGATTTAAGGATTTAAGTCCATATCTGGAACTTTCCAGGGACTTCCATGGCCCCTCCATGACTTTAAGCCATGTAACCTATCGTTAAATCCTGTCCCAGTTCTTCCGAGAAAAGGCATTTGGAGAGGTCCCGGGTGCCGTCTCCAGTTCCATGATTGTTTTCACACCTTGACACTGCAGCCGGTGCCAAGTAATGATGTCAATCTTTTTTGTCTCTGAGCTGACCTGCGGCCTATGGCTTCTTCTCCGGATCTCTGTAGACACAACACAGGGCCTGCCAGACTTGGGAACCATCTATTGTAAGAAAGATCACTCCATAAATGTTCAATGAAATAAAAGTAGGTGAGCGCACAAATCAAAAATGAGCTGCTAGCATAAAAGGATAAAACCCCTTAATCCTCAAAGATACAATAAATCAAATATGCAGCGCTAAAGAATAAAGTGATCAAGTCCACAAAACCGCAAAATATCTAAATTAGTGAGATGAACTAAATATAATGAACAAAGTGGCAAGTGAAAAAGTGAATGGATGAAATACATTCACAAAGATGAAGTGATTCGACACTAAAAATATATTCCATATATAATATAAACTATGAAGTTCGTTGAAGTGCTACTAAATCCATATTCCAGTAAACATGTGACTGGATGAAAATCAGAAGGTGATTGATGCAATACTCCAAATAATAGCAGTGATTCCAGTGACTGAGAAGCAGGAACGTTGAAAAAAAATCCAGTGCTCGTGACTTCAAATGGTGATGAAATGGGGTGGGCTTGCACTTACCAGAAGCGCAAGTTAAATGCGCATATTACAATGATCTCCAAAAGGGACCCTGGTGGTCATCATGGATCTGGTCAGGGACAGAAGGGGGCTCCACTGGCACATACACACAACATGGGAAGCACTCCAGACATCACTAACGGACCAATCCAGCATTTAGGGACATCAGACTTCGCCAAAATACACCGATAATACCAGATGGTGATCCTCCACCTTAGATGGCTCAGTAATCAAGCCACCAGACCAGGGGCGGACTGACAACTCATGGGGCCCCCGGGCAATAGGGGATCATGGGGCCCCTGTGTCCTTGCACAAACTCAAAAAAGCCTATGAAAAAGGTACCAGGGGCATCTCATGGGGCCCCCTACTGATCCCGGGCCCTCAGGCAGTGCCCAAGTTTCCAAATGGTCAGTCCGCCCCTGCACCAGACATAGGTATTATAGTGTAGTAAATTTAATAAGAAATCCGGCGAAGTAATCCAAATAATATGCAAATGTGGAACAGGCTTACATGAACAGTGTAAAAGATGGCCGCCGGACCAACATGCGGCCTCGGCGGCTTGACTTGAGCACGGCAATGCTCCTCACTGACGCGTTTCGTGCGACAGCACGTTGTCGAAGGAATGTACCGTGGTGTTAGATGATACGGGAGGGAGGCTTCCAGGTGCGGGAAATGTTCACGTGTATAGAAATGGACGTCCCAGTTCCTGTACTTGGATAGTCCTGAGATACTGTGCAGCACTTCACAAAGTGCATAAAGACTTTGCGTCGGTCTGCCGCCAAAGGAGCTTACAGTCTAATTTCACATTCATTGCTTGGACACCCGACCGTCACATATATATGAGCTTGTTGGACATCCCATTCCAAAACCATGGCTTTCAACCAGTTGCCGCCTGCCCACAGTACATTTACTAAAAGCAGGGTTTGGGGGCACGTGCCCACTGCTAACCAGCACTGTCACTAGCTAGATCCCAGCCAGGGGCGGACTGACAACTCATGGGGCCTCCCGGGCAATAGGGGCTCATGGGGCCCCTGTGTCCTTGCCCACACTCAAAGCACACCCAAAAAAAGCCTATAAAAGGTACCAGGGGCATTTCATGGGGCCCCCTACTGAACCTGGGCTCTCGGGCAGTGCCCAAGTGATCGAATGGTCAGTCCTCCCCTGATCCCAGCCCATGATTTATGGCTGAGACCTGCTGATCGGTTGTAGCCAATCACAGCAGAGAGTCCTGTGTTTACAAACAACACAGGGCTCTGTACACAGATCAGTGATCTGGCTGTTTCTTTTCCCTGCCAAGCAGGGAGAAAAACATCAGCCAGATCTGTGAGTAAAAGCAGCACACATTACACTTGTTAGGCACTTGATTGCCCCTTGATGTTAACCCCTTCCCAACCAGTGCCATTAGTACAGTATTATATCCGATCAATGTATTGGTGTCACTAGTGAGGGCCGTGTCAGCCAGTTAGTGTACCTCCTGGGGGTCAGTTAGCGCCACACTATCACAGTCCCACATTGGCTTCTGTGTTAATTAGAGCCCATTTGGTCAGGTGCTGATGTTGGAAGCCCGTATCATTGGACCTCACATTGGGCACCAATATGAGACCTGGCTCGCAGTCGGCGTTCTAATTCTTTCCAAAGGTGTTCAGTAGGGTTGAGGTCAGGGCTCTGTGCAGGACATTCGAGTTCCTCCACACCAAGCTGGTCATCCATGTCTTTATGGAGCTGCTTCACACAATTTGTGAAGTCAGGTACTGATGTTGGATGAGAAGAGCTGGCTCGCACAATTGGGCCTCGTGTTGGGCACCATAAAAGAGATCTGGCTCACAATCAGTGTTTCACTTCACCACAAAGGTGTTCAGTAGTGTTGAGGTCAGATCCTGATGGATGAGAAGACCTGGCTCACTTCAGATTCATCTGAAAGGTGTTCAGTAGGGTTGAGGTCAGATCACTAATGTTGGATGAGAAGACCTGGCTCACAGTTGGTGTTCAGATTCATCTGAAAGGTGTTCAGTAGGGTTGAGGTCAGACACTAATGTTGGATGAGAAGACCTAGCTCACAGTTGGTGTATTCGATCTCATCCCAAAGGTGTTCAGTAGGGTTGAAGTCAGATCCTGATGTTGGATGAGAAGACCTGGCTCACAATTGGTGTTTGAATTCATCTCAAAGGTGTTCAGTAGGGTTGAGGTCAGACACTAATGTTGGATGAGAAGACCTGGCTCACAATGGGTGTTCCATCTCATCCCAAAGGTGTTCAGTAGGGTTGAGGTTAGATCCTGATGTTGGATGAGAAGACCTGGCTCACAATTGGTGTTTGAATTCATCTCAAAGGTTTTCAGTAGGGTTGAGGTCAAATACCAGATGTTGGGTGAGATGACTTGGCTCACAATGGGTATTTGAAGTCATCCCAAGATGTTCAATAGGGATAAGGTGATAATGATGTTGGATGAGAAGACCTGGACAATTGGTGTTTGAATTCATCTCAAAGGTGCTCAGCAGGGTTGAGGTCAGATGCCAGACGTTGGATGAGAAAGACCTGCCTCACAATGGTATTTGAAGTCATCCCATAGGTGTTCAGTAGGGTTGAGGTCAGACACTAATGTTGGATGAGAAGACCTGGCTTACAATTGGTATTTGAAGTCATTCCAGAGATGTTCAGTAGGGATAAGGTCAGATAATGATGTTGGATGAGAAGACCTGGCTCACAATTGGTGTTTGAATTCATCTCAAAGGTGCTCAGCAGGGTTGAGGTCAGATGCCAGACGTTGGATGAGAAGACCTGCCTCACAATTGGTATTTGAAGTCATCCCATAGGTGTTCAGTAGGGTTGAGGTCAGACACTAATGTTGGATGAGAAGACCTGGCTTACAATTGGTATTTGAAGTCATTCCAGAGATGTTCAGTAGGGATAAGGTCAGATAATGATGTTGGATGAGATGATCTGGCTCACAATTGGTGTTCAAATTCATCCCTAAGGTGCTCAGTAGGGTTGAAGTCAGAGCTCTGTGAAGGACACTTGTGTTCCACCACACCAAGCTGGTCATCCATGTCGTTATGGAGCTGGCTTTTTACACAGGGCACATTCATAACAGAAAAGGGTCTTCAACAAACTTACTACAATATTGAAAGAGCATAATTGTCTACAATGACTTTATATGATGTACTATTAAGGGGCCTTCACTGGAGACACCTGAACCCCATCAGGGGAAGGGGATCCACATACCATTGGTCATTTAGGCAGGTGTGATGGTCAAGCCTTTGGCCCCCTGGTCTCGTAGGGCCAGTTAAGCTGCCAGTTTGATTTTGGATTGCTGGAGAGAATCCCCTGTAGAACATCTGCACCAATATGGGAAGAATTTACTCCATGCATTTATTTGCTGGGGATCAAACCCCATATGCCAATAGGCAAAGTTAAAGGAGGTTTCCCAAGTGCCGTACACCTAACGAAGGCTGTGTAATAGACTGGTAAAAGCAGCCTCAGCTCAGTCTATCAAGGCCACTCCATTGCGTTTCGCCACACCGGGGTTGAAACGCGTTGGTGGTATGGCCTTGATAGGCTGAGCTGAGGCTGCTTTTATCAGTCTATTACATTGCCTGCCGAGGTGCGTGGCAGTCGGGAAACCTCCTTTCACTTTGTCTGCATGCTCTGGGTCTGGACGAACCCATCCTGCTCCATCATTGATTTTGACCCATACTCAGTACTATGATGGTTCTTCCTTCTCAGTAAAAGTAGAAGAACCAGCGTCGATGGAGATGGACAACAGCCTAGCTGACAAAGAGGAGAGCTGCTACGACAACGCAGAGGCAGCGTTCAGTGATGATGACGAAGAACTGAACAACAAAACCACTGACAACGGTACGGACGGACTCCCGCGCTTTCATTTTTTTATATATATGCAGCATTACAGCATGTCTAAACCTGTATTTGCAGATAATATTGTTAGCCTGAAAAAAAGAAAAGGAATGCGGTCACCGCAGCTAAGGACTGGTAATCTGCAATGTTTGACGCTGTTCTTGGGTCTCAATACACTTTCTATACCTCCACAGTGAATACTTTTTGATCTGCTGTTAAAGGGTTGGTTCAGAGTGATATATTTAGATGGAGCCCATTAGGTTGAGTTTCCCATGTTTTGGTTCAAGAATGTTAGAATTGTCTACACAAGTCACTGATGGTACAAAAGGTGTCAGTTGACTGTTTTTGAGACTGGCGCCTTGGCTGTGAGAAAAGGCGCCTTGGCTGATGAGACAAGACTCTGACTGCGCTTCACTGTGAGACAATACCAGACCCTACATCTACTGTGAGACAAGGCGCATCTTGGCTGTGAGACAAGGCAAGCCTCCTGATCTGTGTGAGACAATGTGCGCCATTGGCTGCACATGTACTTTAGCTGCATGCAGCACCTTGGCTGTGAAACAAGGCGCCTTGGCTGTGAGACAAGGCGCCTTGGCTGTGAGACAAGGCGCCTTGGCTGTGAGACAAGGCTCCTTGGCTGTGAGACAAGGCTCCTTGGCTGTGAGACATGGCGCCTTGGCTGTGAGACATGGCGCCTTGGCTGTGAGACAAGGCGCCTTGGCTGTGAGACAAGGCGCCTTGGCTGTGAGACAAGGCGCCTTGGCTGTGAGACAAGGCGCCTTGGCTGTGAGACAAGGCGCCTTGGCTGTGAGACAAGGCGCCTTGGCTGTGAGATATGGCGCCTTGGCTGTGAGATATGGCGCCTTGGCGACACATGGCGCCTTGGCTGAGAGACATGGCGCCTTGGCTGTGAGACAAGGCGCCTTGGCTGTGAGACATGGCGCCTTGGCTGTGAGACAAGGCGCCTTGGCTGTGAGACAAGGCGCCTTGGCTGTGAGACAAGGCGCCTTGGCTGTGAGACAAGGCGCCTTGGCTGTGAGACAAGGCGCCTTGGCTGTGAGACAAGGCGCCTTGGCTGTGAGACAAGGCGCCTTG
Source organism: Staurois parvus (assembly GCA_951230385.1). NCBI lineage: Eukaryota > Metazoa > Chordata > Amphibia > Anura > Ranidae > Staurois > Staurois parvus. Next base: position 43,421 of record CATNWA010020310.1, read on the forward strand.
GCTGTGAGACAAGGCGCCTTGGCTGTGAGACAAGGCGCCTTGGCTGTGAAACATGGCGCCTTGGCTGTGAGACAAGGCGCCTTGGCTGTGAGACAAGGCGCCTTGGCTGTGAGACAAGGCGCCTTGGCTGTGAGACAAGGCGCCTTGGCTGTGAGACAAGGCGCCTTGGCTGTGAGACAAGGCGCCTTGGCTGTGAGACAAGGCGCCTTGGCTGTGAGACAAGGCGCCTTGGCTGTGAGACAAGGCGCCTTGGCTGTGAGACAAGGCGCCTTGGCTGTGAGACAAGGCGCCTTGGCTGTGAGACAAGGCGCCTTGGCTGTGAGACAAGGCGCCTTGGCTGTGAGACAATGGCGCCTTGGCTGTGAGACATGGCGCCTTGGCTGTGAGACATGGCGCCTTGGCTGTGAGACATGGCGCCTTGGCTGTGAGACAAGGCGCCTTGGCTGTGAGACAAGGCGCCTTGGCTGTGAGACAAGGCGCCTTGGCTGTGAGACAAGGCGCCTTGGCTGTGAGACAAGGCGCCTTGGCTGTGAGACAAGGCGCCTTGGCTGTGAGACAAGGCGCCTTGGCTGTGAGACAAGGCGCCTTGGCTGTGAGACAAGGCGCCTTGGCTGTGAGACAAGGCGCCTTGGCTGTGGATGTAGCACCTTTGCTGTGAGACATGGTTACAGCATCTTAGCTGTGGATATAGCTCCTTAGCTGTGGATGTATCACCTTCCTCAGTTACAGCATTTTAGCTGAGGAAGGTAGGGCCTTCCTCCTTTAAGTTACAGCACCTTGGATGTGGACGTAGCACCTTCTTCGAAGTTATAGTGGTGTGGACATAGAACCTTCACTGTGGACGCAGCACCTTCTTCGAAGTTATAGTGCTTTAGCTGTGGACGTAGAACCTTCGCTGTGGACATTGCACCTTCCTCAGTATTATAGAACCTTGGCTGTGGATGTATCACCTTCCTCAAAGTTACAGCACCTTAGCTGTGGACGGGTAGGGCCTTGTCTGTGGATAGGGCCTTGTCTGTGGACGGGTAGGGCCTTGTCTGTGGACGGGTAGGGCCTTGTCTGTGGACGGGTAGGGCCTTGTCTGTGGACGGGTAGGGCCTTGTCTGTGGACGGGTAGGGCCTTGTCTGTGGACGGGTAGGGCCTTGTCTGTGGACGGGTAGGGCCTTGTCTGTGGACGGGTAGGGCCTTGTCTGTGGACGGGTAGGGCCTTGTCTGTGGACGGGTAGGGCCTTGTCTGTGGACGGGTAGGGCCTTGTCTGTGGACGGGTAGGGCCTTGTCTGTGGACGGGTAGGGCCTTGTCTGTGGACGGGTAGGGCCTTGTCTGTGGACGGGTAGGGCCTTGTCTGTGGACGGGTAGGGCCTTGTCTGTGGACGGGTAGGGCCTTGTCTGTGGACGGGTAGGGCCTTGTCTGTGGACGGGTAGGGCCTTGTCTGTGGACGGGTAGGGCCTTGTCTGTGGACGGGTAGGGCCTTGTCTGTGGACGGGTAGGGCCTTGTCTGTGGACGGGTAGGGCCTTGTCTGTGGACGGGTAGGGCCTTGTCTGTGGACGGGTAGGGCCTTGTCTGTGGACGGGTTGGGCCTTGTCTGTGGACGGGTTGGGCCTTGTCTGTGGACGGGTTGGGCCTTGTCTGTGGACGGGTTGGGCCTTGTCTGTGGACGGGTTGGGGCCTTGTCTGTGGACGGGTTGGGCCTTGTCTGTGGACGGGTTGGGCCTTGTCTGTGGACGGGTTGGGCCTTGTCTGTGGACGGGTTGGGCCTTGTCTGTGGACGGGGTAGGGCCTTGTCTGTGGACGGGTAGGGCCTTGTCTGTGGATATAACACCTTCCTCAAAGTTACAGAACCTTAGCTATAGATTGTGGGACCATATCTGTGGCTGTAGCATCTTCCTCCTTTAAGTCAAAGCCCCCCTGCATGTGACTTCACCAACAATGCCCAGTATTGAAGACTGAACCACCCCTTATGTTTTCTTCCATCCCCAGGAAAGAAACGAGACTTCAGGTTCCACCCCATCAAAGAGACGATCGTTGAGGAGCCGGTAGACATCACGCCGTATCTGGAACAGCTGGAAGAGCCACTGAGAGACAAGGTTGTTTCTTTGCAGAAGGAAAGGTGAGTAGTATGTGTACCTACTGACACCGGCTTTTCCCTTCTCCTGCCTGTCAATAAAGGATTACAGCATCCACTTTGAGTGATCACTGGGGTTGGGGAAACCTTTTTCCTTCATGCAGCAGCAGACTGATGACATCATTTTCCCAGATTGCACCTCTCTTGATTTGCACCTGTTGCTGCATATTGTGGGGCATGTCAGGAATTTATTCATGCAGACTTGTAACATAACTGATCGGGGGGGCTTTAAACTTTTAACAAAGACCAGCACGTTGAGGTGACCAAACTCTTCAAAATTCCCAGTGAAGTTAATATCCTCCTGTGATACACAGAGATGAAGCAAATCTTTCTATATAAGTTGTACTTGTTTATCTGCAGCCTTCTAAATCCTCCCAAACCAAACCTTTTACACAGCATTTCTGAGCTCCTAAAGGCAAGGGGTATGGATCTGAATTGCCACACTGCACAGCATAGAGCAGGGAACTGAGTGTAATCTGAGATCTGAGTGGAGGTAATAGAGTCCTTAGTTGTCCGATGTGTTTAGTGTTGAGCAGTCATGGTGCCTTCTTGTTTATATCTTTCAGTGACATGGAGTCGCAGTGCGAGATGATGCAAGATATAGTGGAGCAGATCCTAGAGGTAAGTGCTTGTGAAGCATCTATTCTTTTAGACTGATGTTTCGGATTAAACCCAATGATCTGCAGCAGAGGAGAGTGGTGGGGAATCAGGAAGGTAAAACTTGTCTTCATTTTTAAGTTCAGCCAAAGTATAATGCCTCAATCCACGTCCTATAGAGCCATCAAGAGTTTCCTGCCTGTAAGCTCTAGCAGGTCGGAAAATGCCTTGGAGGAGGACTTGGGTGGAGTGCCTCTGAGCAGCAAAGTGTTGCTGATTCTATGGGAGGGATATGTGGCTTTTTGGTTCAAGGGGAGGTGATGGAGCCAAGAGTTTGGCTGGCGCAAGGCACTGGACCTGAAGAGGTCCTTGAAACTTGTTTCTGTCCTTATGCAGAAGGCTGATTTTATTTCCGAATTCCTGTGTCGTTAAAGCTTGCCCCATATCAGTGGTGGGAGGTTAGGTGTCACAGGTGAGGTTCTGAAGAAGGCACTCCCTCTTTTCAGTGTAGCTCCATAACAGCCTTGTAGCACCAAATCCAAGCTTCCTGGCACTGCCATGGTAATGGGTAAACAGAATGGAGTATGGCCTGCCAAGTATAGCAGCAGCCAATTACCCGGTAAGATCCTTACTGTAGGATACCAATGTCCTGTGACCGTTGATGTGCCGATCCCACCATCTGGGAATAATTGTAGGCCTTACACATGGCACTTAGTAGACTAATGCTTTCATCTCTGGAAAGGCCAATGCACTGTCTTCTACTCTTCTCCTTCCAAGCATGAGCATGGCCAACTGACAGCTGTCCTTCAAATGGAAGGCTAAGCGGTGAACTCTTTCTTCTCTTCTTCGCAGGATGACTTCGACTCGGAGCAGTTGTCCGTTTTGGCTTCCTGTCTCCATGAGTTGTTCAAGCACCATTTCCGGGGAGAGGTCCTACCAGAGGAGATCACAGATGAGTAAGTGCCCCCTGACCCATGTGACCAGATATTTTGTTCTCTGTATGGTTAGAAGGCTTCTTGATCAAAACCTTCTTGAAGGGGGTCAGTCATGTCAGTTTGTTGGGTTACAGCTGAGCTGAAGCTACAAGGAGTGGACAGGTTTATGTCCATACTAAACTTCGACTCGGAGCAGTTGTCCGTTTTGGCTTCCTGTCTCCATGAGTTGTTCAAGCGCCATTTCTGGGGGGGAGAGGTCCTGCCAGAGGAGAACACAGATGAGTAAGTGCCTCCTGAGCCATGTGACCAGATATGTTGATCTTCTCCGTATGGTTAAAAGGTTTCTTTATTGAAACCCTGAAGGGTTCAATCTTGTCAGTTTGTTGGGTTACAACCAGGGGCGGACTGACAACTCATGGGGCCCCCGGGCAATAGGGTATCATGGGGCCCCTGTGTCCTTGCCCAAACTCAAAAAAGCCTATGAAAAAGGTACCAGGGGCATCTCATGGGGCCCCCTACTGACCCCGGGCCCTCGGGCAGTGCCCAAGTTTCCAAATGGTCAGTCCGCCCCTGGTTACAACTGAGCTGAAGCTACAAGGAGTGGACAGGTTTATGTCCATACTAAACTTCGACTCGGAGCAGTTGTCCGTTTTGGCTTCCTGTCTCCATGAGTTGTTCAAGCACCATTTCCGGGGAGAGGTCCTACCAGAGGAGATCACAGATGATTAAGTGCCCCCTGAGCCCATGTGACCAGATATTTTGTTCTCTGTATGGTTAGAAGGCTTCTTGATCAGAACCTTCTTGAAGGGTTCAGTCATGTCAGTTTGTTGGGTTACAACTGAGCTGAAGCTACAAGGAGTGGACAGGTTTATATCCATACTAAATTCTTAGGGTAGGTGGGCCACACAAGGCAGAATGTGGGGGCCGGTTAGGGTGATGAAGCCTTAACAGTTTACTGGACTGCCAACAATATACCCGCTACCTTGTGAAGGATCGCATACAACATGATGAGGTAGGATGTGTGAGACAATGACGTTTGGTGGTCATGTCAGTGCAGTGTGGAGGACTAAAGGGTGACTGGACAGTAATGCAGGCATTCTGCCTATGGATGGACAATGGAAGACGAGAATGATGGATGACGGTACATTGGTGAACTCTGTCGAAATCTGGTCCATTGGTGGGGGTGGGGAAGAGGGCAGGGTGATGGTACCAAATACATTGTGGTTGGCCTCAAAGGATATGGCAGTGGATTACTCCGATGGATAGGAATCAATGACACTTTGTTGGACCTCTACATTAGTTTGGTTTACCTCTTACCCTCTGACAATATTTACTTGTATTTATCAGGTCTCTGGAAGAGTCTGTTGGAAAACCCCTCTACCTGATATTTAGGTAAGTCTCCCTTACATCCTCTTTCTACAGCCCAGGCTTACCAAGACTTTATCATCTTCACTTTATCTTCTCTGCCTCCAGAAACCTGATCCAGATGCAAGAAGATAGCAATGGCTTCTCCCTCCTCCTAGACTTACTGTCTGAACTTTATCAGAAACAGCCCAAGATTGGCTATCATCTTCTGTACTACCTAAAGGCCAGGTAAGGGGGATATGATAGGTTGGGTAAGAAAGACTGGCATATGATGGGCTGGGAAATGAAGACTAGTGTATGATGGGTTGGAGAATAAAGACTGGTATAGGATAAACTGGGAATCGGAGACTGGTGCAGTGTATATGTTGCAAAAACAGAGACTGGTATACGATAGGTCGGGGAGCGGAGACTGGTATACGATAGGTCGGGGAGCGGAGACTGGTATACGATAGGTCGGGGAGCGGAAACTGGTATACGATAGGTCGGGGAGCGGAGACTGGTATACGATAAGTTGGGGAGCGGAGACTGTTATACGATAGGTCGGGGAGCGGAGACTGTTATACGATAGGTCGGGGAGCGGAGACTGTTATACGATAAGTTAGGGGAGCGGAGACTGTTATACGATAGGTCGGGGGGGAGCGGACTTTGGACTGGTATGCGATAGGTCGGGAGGAGCGGAGACTGGTATACGATAGGTCGGGGAGCGGAGACTGGTATACGATAGGTCGGGGAGCGGAGACTGGTATACGATAGGTCGGGGAGCGGAGACTGGTATACGATAGGTCGGGGAGCGGAGACTGGTATACGATAGGTCGGGGAGCGGAGACTGGTATACGATAAGTTGGGGAGCGGAGACTGGTATACGATAGGTCGGGGAGCGGAGACTGGTATACGATAGGTCGGGGAGCGGAGACTGGTATACGATAGGTCGGGGAGCGGAGACTGGTATACGATAGGTCGGGGAGCGGAGACTGGTATACGATAAGTTGGGGAGCGGAGACTGGTATACGATAGGTCGGGGGAGCGGAGACTGGTATACGATAGGTCGGGGAGCGGAGACTGGTATACGATAGGTCGGGGAGCGGAGACTGGTATACGATAGGTCGGGGGGAGCGGAGACTGTATACGATAGGTCGGGGGAGCGGAGACTGGTATACGATAGGTCGGGGAGCGGAGAGAATGGTATACGATAGGTCGGGGAGCGGAGACTGTTATACGATAGGTCGGGGAGCGGGAGACTGTTATACGATAGGGGGGAGCGGAGACTGTTATACGATAGGTCGGGGAGCGGAGACTGTATACGATAGGTCGGGGAGCGGAGACTGGTATACGATAGGTCGGGGAGCGGAGACTGTTATACGATAGGTCGGGGAGCGGAGACTGGTATACGATAGGTCGGGGAGCGGAGACTGGTATACGATAGGTCGGGGAGCGGAGACTGGTATACGATACTAGGTCGGGGAGCGGAGAGACTGGTATACGATAGGTCGGGGAGCGGAGACTGGTATACGATAGGTCGGGGAGCGGGACTGGTACGCGATAGGTCGGGGAGCGGAGCTGGTATACGATAGGTCGGGGAGCGGAGACTGGTATGCGATAGGTGAGGGGACTGGTATGCGATAGGTCGGGGAGCGGAGACTGGTATGCGATAGGTGCGGAGACTGGTATGGACGGTCGGGGAGCGGAGACTGGTATGCGATAGGTCTGGCGGGACTGGTATGCGATAGGTCGGGTGCGGAGACTGGTATACGATAGGTCGGGGGCGAGACGGTAATACGATAGGTCGGGGAGCGGAGACTGGGTAGGTCGGGGAGCGGAGACTGGTATACGATAGGTCGGGGAGCGGGAGACTGGTATACGATAGGTCGGGAGCGGAGACTGGTATAGATAGTTCTGGCGAGACTGGTATACGATAGGTCGGGGAGCGGAGACTGGTATACGATAGGTTGCCGGGTGCGGAGACTGGTATACGATAGGTCGGGGGAGCGGAGACTGGAACACAATAGGTTGGGTGCAGAGACTGGCGGACGATTGGCCGGGTGCAGAGACTGGCGGACGGTAGGCCGGGTGCGGAGACTGGCGGACGGTAGGCCGGGTGCGGAGACTGGCGGACGGTAGGCCGGGTGCGGAGACTGGCGGACGGTAGGCCGGTGCGGAGACTGGCGGACGGTAGGCCGGGTGCGGAGACTGGCGGACGGTAGGCCGGGTGCGGAGACTGGCGGACGGTAGGCCGGGTGCGGAGACTGGCGGACGGTAGGCCGGGTGCGGAGACTGGCGGACGGTGTAGGCCGGGTGCGGAGACTGGCGGACGGTAGGCCGGGTGCGGAGACTGGCGGACGGTAGGCTGGGTAAAAGAGGATTGAATATGAGGAGCGCGAGGTCGGAGACTATTATATGATAGGTTGGGGTCGGTGTCGTATTTGGCATCGGATGTGAGATTTCTTTCCCTCCCCAGCAGGGTCTGTATCAGGTCCGGGATTTAATCCTCCTCATTATTTTCTTCTTCTGCTTAATAACATCCAGTGTCTGTTCTCCATGTCCGGATTGTTTATTGGAGATAATTAATAGCCAGAACAGATTTCCCTCCTAATCAGGTACACGACTTCCTGAATGATGAAATGTTCTTTTTCTTCTCTGAGACGTAGCTGGCTGTGCGCTCTGCCCAGACGTGCGCAATGCCCTGACTTCCCCTCTGACGTCTCGACGTGCGCTCTGCCCTGACTTCCCCTCTGCCCAGACGTGCGCTCTGCCCTGACTTTCCCGCTCTGTCTCGACGTGCGCTCTGCCCTGACTGCCTCTGCCCGGACGTGCGCTCTGCCCAGACGTGCGCTCAATGCCCTGACTTCCCCTCTGCCCGGACGTGCGCTCTGCCGTGACGTTGCCTCTGCCGTGACGTGCGCTCTGCCCGGACTGCGCGTTCTGCCGCCGTGACGTTGCCCTTCTGCCGTGACGTTGCCCTGCCGCCGTGACGTTGCCCTGCCTGCCGTGACGTTGCCCTTCTGCCGTGACGTTGCCCTTCTGCCGCGACGTTGCCCTTGTGTGCCGTGACGTTGCCCTTGTGCCGCGACGTTGCCCTTGTGCCGCGACGTTGCCCTTGTGCCGTGACGTTGCCCTTCTGCCGTGACGTTGCCCGTGCCCGTGACGTTGCCCGTCTGTGCCGCGACGTTGCCCTCTGCCGCGACGTTGCCGTCTGCCGTGACGTTGCCCTTCTGCCGTGACGTTGCGCTCTGCCCGTGACGTCCCTTCTGCCATGACGTTGCCTCTGCCCGTGACGTTCCCTCTGCCGTGACGTGCCCTTCTGCCGTGACGTTGCCCTCTGCCCCGGACGCGCCCTCTGCCCCGGACGCGCCCTCTGCCCGTGACGCGCCCTCTGCCCCGGACGCTATGGGTTCTTGGCCGGACGCGGATCATAGGCATGGAACGCATGGAGCTTCTGCATCGCTTACCTGGCAGAGTCCTTGACCCGAAGTAAACGTGGCCGTGGATGACGTCATCGCTGAGATTTCTGTATATTTCATGGCAATGGCTTAGAAAACGCCCGACGTACTAAATCAAGCAGACAAGTAGAATTTGTAAAGGAGACGTCTGAGGAGGGTGTTCTGCGTGATTCCGATATCAGCCGCTGGTCCATTCCGCGATCCTCCTGTATCCTCACTGGGAGAAGAGAAGATTGTAAAGGGGGCGCTCTCACCTGTTTTCAGAGATAACACAGATGTATCTAAAGATGGCGATTGGTCAGGGATTGGTGCGGGGGATGGGTTGGGACTCTTCTTACCATCTCCAATGTATATCAAAATTGGTGGTGTTATTGGTCCATTGGTGTTATTAACTGTTATTGGTGGATTTTGGTCCATTTTGGTCTCTAATTGGTTTCCTCTCTGCAGCAAAGCCGCGGCCGGGAAGATGAACTTGTACGAGTCGTTCGCTCAGGCCACGCAACTCGGTGACCTGCACACCTGCCTGATGATGGACATGAAAGCCTGCCAGGAGGATGATGTGCGTCTGCTGTGTTACCTGACCCCCTCCATATACAGCGAGGTACAGTATGCAGGTGGAGGGATTGGCCTGATCTCAGGGGTGAAGGTGCAGAAATTGGGGGGATCTGAGGAGTGAAGGTGCAGGAATTGGGGGGATCTGAGGAGTGAAGGTGCAGGAACTGGGGGGATCTGAGGAGTGAAGGTGCAGGAATTGGGGGATCTGAGGAGTGAAGGTGCAGGAATTGGGATCTGAGGAGTGAAGGTGCAGGAACTGGGGAGGATCGGAGGAGGAGTGAAGGTGCAGGAATTGGGGGGATCTGAGGAGTGAAGGTGCAGGAATTGGGACCTGAGGAGTGAAGGTGCAGGAATGGGGAGGATCTGAGGAGTGAAGGTGCAGGAATTGGGGGGGATCTGAGGAGTGATGGTGCAGGAATTGGGATCTGAGGAGTGAAGGTGCAGGAATTGGGGGGGATCTGAGGTGTGAATGGTGCAGGAATTGGGGGATCTGAGGAGTGAAGGTGCAGGAATTGGGATCTGAGGAGTGAAGGTGCAGGAATTGGGGAGGATCTGAGGAGTGAAGGTGCAGGAATTGGGATCTGAGGAGTGAAGGTGCAGGAATTGGGATCTGAGGAGTGAAGGTGCAGGAATTGGGATCTGAGGAGTGATGGAGCAGGAATGGGGGGGATCTGAGGAGTGATGGTGCAGGAATGGAGGGGATCTGAGGTGTGATGGTGCAGGAATTGGGGATCTGAGGTGTGATGGTGCAGGAATTGGGGGGATCGGAGGAGTGTGATGGTGCAGGAATGGGGGGGGGGATCTGAGGAGTGATGGTGCAGGAATTGGGGGGGATCGGAGGAGTGAAGGTGCAGGAATTGGGGGGATCGGAGGAGTGAAGGTGCAGGAATTGGGGGGATCTGAGGAGTGAAGATGCAGGAATTGGGGGGGATCTGAGTATGACGGTGCAGAATTGGGGTGATCTGAGGGGGTGAAGGTGCAGGAATTGGGGGGATCTGAGGGGGTGAAGGTGCAGAATTGGGGGTGATCTAAGGTATGAGGGCAGAATTGGGGTGATCTGAGGTATGAGAGTGCAGAATTGGGGGATCTGAGGTATGAGTGCAGAATTGGGTGATCTGAGGGGGTGAAGGTGCAGGAATTGGGTGATCTGAGGGGGTGAAGGTGCAGGAATTGGGGGGATCTGAGGGGTGAAGGTGCAGGAATTGGGGTGATCTGAGGGGGTGAAGGTGCAGAAATTGGGGGGATCTGAGGGGGTGAAGGTGCAGGAATTGGGGGGATCTGAGGGGGGTGAAGGTGCAGGAATTGGGGGATCTGAGGGGGTGAAGGTGCAGGAATTGGGGGATCTGAGGGGTGAAGGTGCAGGAATTGGGGGGATCTGAGGGGGTGAAGGTGCAGGAATGGGGGGATCTGAGGGGGTGAAGGTGCAGGAATTGGGGTGATCTGAGGGGGTGAAGGTGCAGGAATTGGGGGGATCTGAGGGGGTGAAGGTGCAGGAATTGGGGGGATCTGAGGGGGTGAAGGTGCAGGAATTGGGGTGATTTGAGATGTGAAGAAGGCATTGTGGGGAATATGAGGGGTGAGGCTGCAGTACATTTGGGGGGGGGGGTGTATCTCGATGTATTAGCAGCCTGAGCCGTGCTGAGCGATGGGGCGGCCATCTTGTTCTGGGTGTCACTGAATTTCCAGCTACACAGCAGGAGGACCTCACTCCTCCTCTCTCCCTCCAGTTTCCAGACGAAACGCTGCGGAGCGGGGAACTCCTGAACATGATTGTGGCCGTCATTGACTCCGCCCAGGTAAGGGTTGAACGTTACACTGACACCTCTCATGCGTTTGTAATGTGGAATGTGTGAGAGCCGCTCAGGGCTGAGCTCTGTAGGGGGGGGGCGGGGCTCCGGTAACTTCCTGTTTGTGTCTCAGCTGCAGGAACTGGTGTGTCACGTCATGATGGGGAACCTGGTGATGTTCCGGAAGGACTCCGTGCTCAATATTCTAAGTAAGTGTTCTAGGTTGGGAATTGAGTGTCTGGGGTCTGTGGGGAGGGGGAAGGGGGTGGTTAGGGGCTCTGATACCTATTTTATACAGGTATTTATATTGTGCCAACTATTTACCCCCCCAAGGAGCGTCCATACCAAGGACCTCACATACATGAGCCAACTAACCCACCAGCATGTCTTTGGAGTGTGTTTATTTCGGTGAAAGCCCCGCCCCCATTGAACCAGATTGAGTACATCCAACGCATTTCGGTGAAAGGCCTCCCCCTATTGATCAAGATTGAGTGCCCCAATGCGTTTCCATGAAGCCCCCCACCCCCTATTGAACAAGATTGAGTGCCCCAACGCGTTTCATTGAAAGGCCTCCCCCTATTGAACAAGATTGAGTACCTCCAATGAACAAGATTGTCCAATGTGTCTCAGTGAAGCCCCCCCCCCCCAATTGAACAAGATTGAGTACATCCAATGTGTCTCAGTGAAGCCCCCCCCCCATTGAACAATATTGAGTACATCCAATGTTTCTCAGTGAAGGCCCCCCCATTGAACAATATTGAGTACATTCCAACGCAGCCTTCCCTAAGATTCAGTGCAGCTAATACACTTCAGTGAAAGGCCCCCCCCCCCCCATTGAACAAGATCAAGTACATTCAATGCGTTTTGGTGAAAGACCTCCCCCTATTGAACGATCTAATATATTCAATGCGTTTCGGTGAAATACCTCCCCCTATTGACCAAGATCAAGTACATTCATTGCGTTTCGGTGAAAGACCTCCCCCTATTGACCAAGATCAAATATATTCAACGTGTTTTCGGTGAAAGACCTCCCCCATTGAACAAGATCTAATATATTCAATGCGTGTTTCGGTGAAAGACCTCCCCCTATTGACCAAGGTCAAGTACATTCAATGCGTTTCAGTGAAAGACCTCCCCCATTGAACAAGATCTAATATATTCAATGCGTTTCAGTGAAATACCTCCCCCTATTGACCAAGATCAAGTACATTCAACGCGTTTCGGTGAAAGACCTCCCCCTATTGACCAAGATTAAGTACATTCAACGAGTTTCGGTGAAAGACCTCCCCCTTGTTGAACAAGATCAAGTACATTCAATGCGTTTCAGTGAAAGACCTCCCCGTATTGAACAAGATCAAGTACATTCAACGCATTTCGGTGAAAGACCTCCCCCTATTGAACAAGATTAAGTGCTTCAACGCGTTTCGGTGAAAGACCTCCCCCTATTGACCAAGATCAAGTACATTCAACGCGTTTCGGTGAAAGACCTCCCCCTTATTGAGCAAGATCAAGTACATTCAATGCGTTTCGGTGAAAGACCTCCCCCTATTGACAAGATTCAAGTACATTCAACGCGTTTCGGTGAAAGACCTCCCCCTATTGAGCAAGATCTAATATATTCAATGCGTTTCGGTGAAAGACCTCCCCCTATTGACCAAGATCAAGTACATTCAACGCGTTTCGGTGAAAGACCTCCCCCTATTGACCAAGATTAAGTACTTCAACGCGTTTCGGTGAAAGACCTCCCCCTATTGACCAAGATCAAGTCCATTCAACGCGTTTCGGTGAAAGACCTCCCCTATTGACCAAGATCAAGTACATTCAACGCATTTCGGTGAAAGACCTCCCCCTATTGAACAAGATATATTCAATGCGTTTCGGTGAAAGACCTCCCCCTATTGACCAAGATCAAGTACAGCCAACGCGTTTCGGTGAAAGACCTCCCCCTATTGACCAAGATCAAGTACATTCAACGCGTTTCGGTGAAAGACCTCCCCCTATTGACCAAGATCCAGTCCATTCAACGCGTTTCGGTGAAAGACCTCCCCCTATTGACCAAGATCAAGTACATTCAACGCATTTCGGTGAAAAAACCTCCCCCTATTGACCAAGATCAAGTACATTCAACGCGTTTCGGTGAAAGACCTCCCCCATTGAACAAGATTAAGTACAGCCAATGCGAGTCGGTGAAAGGCCTCCCCGTATTGAACAAGATTCGGTGAAAGACCTCCCCCTATTGACCAAGATCTAATATATTCAATGCGTTTCGGTGAAAGACCTCCCCCTATTGACCAAGATCAAGTACAGCCAACGCGTTTCGGTGAAAGACCTCCCCCATTGAACAAGATTAAGTACAGCCAATGCGAGTCGGTGAAAGGCCTCCCCTTTCTTTGGGGCTTTAAAAAGTGTTCTCTTCCATTCATTGGAGGACACAGCCAGACTGGTTGCATGTCGCCACCTTCAGGAGGAAGACACTAGGTGCAACTAAAGTGAAAAACGCACAATGAGCTGCCTCCTACTGCTGACCAAATCCCCATTTACAACACGCAGCTCAGTTTTTTAGCCTAGGGCTTAGGTGTCGGGACTTGTCCTCGTTGTCAGGATCTGCCATGTTCTTCACCCTATTGGTACTGAGGTGGTCACATGACCCTGAGTGGGTGGGCAGTAAGGTCTCTGTCTCTCTTTCAGTTCAAAGTTTGGATTGGGAGACCTTCGAGCAGTACTGTACGTGGCAGCTCTTCCTGGCTCACAACGTCCCATTGGAGACCATCATCCCCATCCTGCAGCATCTCAAGTACAAAGGTCAGTAGGTCTCTCACCCAGACACACCTCTTTATCCTCTCATACCGATCCACCCGCTGTCCTGCCTCTTCCCCGACATTCCTTCACCCTCCTCCTCTCCTACTGATCCACCTTCCATCCTGCCTCTTCCCCGACTTTCCTTCACCCACCTCCTCCTCCTTTCCTACTGATCCACCCTCCATCCTGCCTCTTCCCCGCATTTCTTCACCCTCCTCTCCTCTCCTACTGATCCACCCGCCGTCCTGCTTCTTCCCTGGCATTCTTCTTCACCCTCCTCCTCCTCTCCTACTGATCCACCCGCCGTCCTGCTTCCCTGGCATTCCTTCACCCTCCTCCTCTCCTACTGATCCACCCGCCATCCTGCTGCCTCTTCCCCGCATTCCTTCACCCCCTCCTCCTCTCCTACTGATCCACCCTCCATCCTGCCTCTTCCCCGCATTCCTTCACCCACCTCCTCCTCCTCTCCTACTGATCCACCCTCCATCCTGCCTCTTCCCCGGCATTCCTTCACCCCCCTCCTCCTCCTCTCCTACTGATCCACCCTCCATCCTGCCTCTTCCCCGGCATTCCTTCACCCTCCTCCTCCTCCTTTCCTACTGATCCACCCTCCATCCTGCCTCTTCCCCGGCATTCCTTCACCCACCTCCTCCTCCTCTCCTACTGATCCACCCTCCATCCTGCCTCTTCCCCGGCATTCCTTCACCCTCCTCCTCCTCTCCTACTGATCCACCCTCCATCCTGCCTCTTCCCCGGCATTCCTTCACCCTCCTCCTCCTCTCCTACTGATCCACCCTCCATCCTGCCTCTTCCCCGGCATTCCTTCACCCACCTCCTCCTCCTCCTCCTACTGATCCACCCTCCATCCTGCCTCTTCCCCGGCATTCCTTCACCCTCCTCCTCCTCTCCTACTGATCCACCCGCCATCCTGCCTCTTCCCCAACATTCCTTCACCCTCCTCCTCTCCTACTGATCCACCCCTCCATCCTGCCTCTTCCCCAACATTCCTTCACCCTCCTCCTCTCCTACTGATCCACCCTCCATCTTGCCTCTTCCCCCATTCCTTCACCCTCCTCCTCTCCTACTGATCCACCCCCTCCATCCTGCCTCTTCCCCAACATTCCTTCACCCTCCTCCTCTCCTACTGATCCACCCTCCATCCTGCCTCTTCCCCGGCATTCCTTCACCCTCCTCCTCCTCCTCTCCTACTGATCCACCCGCCGTCCTGCTTCTTCCCCGGCATTCCTTCACCCCTCCTCCTCCTCTCCTACTGATCCACCCTCCATCCTGCCTCTTCCCCGGCATTCCTTCACCCTCCTCCTCCTCTCCCCTCCCTCTTCCCCGGCATTCCTTCACCCTCCTCCTCCTCTCCTACTGATCCACCCTCCATCCTGCCTCTTCCCTGGCATTCCTTCACCCTCCTCCTCCTCTCCCCTCCATCCTGCCTCTTCCCCGACATTCCTTCACCCTCCTCCTCCTCTCCCCTCCATCCTGCCTCTTCCCCGACATTCCTTCACCCTCCTCCTCCTCTCCCCTCCATCCTCCTCTTCCCCGACATTCCTTCACCCTCCTCCTCCTCTCCCCTCCATCCTGCCTCTTCCCCGGCATTCCTTCACCCACCGGCTCCTTTCCATCTCATCTGACCATGTGTGATCACCCTAATAGAATGTCTCTGCCATTTTCGGTGACTTCTGTGTCTGTTTTCCCCTTTGCAGAACACCCTGAAGCTCTGTCCTGCCTCCTCCTGCAGCTCCGCAGGGAAAAGTAAGTGGCACTTTGTATTATGACTGGAGACCCCCCTGTTTATATACGGACCACTCGCTCATAGTTTGCACCGCCATAAACTGGACATGGACTCTGGATACGGAATTCTCCTCCAGCTTCTTGACTGACATAGGCGCGCCCCACTTAACGCCGCATTTTAACAAATTTGCTGAACAACCGTATAGAACGGCCGCGTGAAAAGCGCTTAGTCCTCTGACCTTTATAAGTGCGCCATTTGCTATAATTGCAGGCTGTGCGGCACTTTCCCCGCCATTACGGTGAACGCCGAGCCGGAGTGTCATTGTGTATGCAGGTCTGATGGTGTCACGCTCTGCAATATCCTGTACAGAGAGATCCCTTATCAGCCGGATCATTTATTACCGCATCTGCCGTGTGCTGGGAGAGCGGGGGATTGTGGGTAATGGAGGGCCACAGGAGCCATCGCTCAGCCTGATGTCACCAGATATTTCTCTGTATCAATTTACGTGCGTCGTTTGTCCCCGCTCGACCCCGCGTTCGCTGTATTGACCCACACAGAAGTCATTTGATAACTAGTTTGGCTTTGTCTGACTGGCTGCGGCTTCTAATGCACATTGTGAGGAGCTCACAGTGTGCAGTGACATCAGAGGAAGCCATTCCAGTCCAGGGGAGGAGCCGGTACACCTGTGCAAGACTGAAGGGGTGGAGCCGGTACACCTGTGCAAGACTGGAGGGGAGGGGCCGGTACACCTGTGCAAGACTGGAGGGGAGGAGCCAGTACACCTGTGCAAGACTGCAGGGGAGGAGCCGGTACACCTGTGCAAAACTGCAGGGGAGGAGCCGGTACACCTGTGCAAGACTGCAGGGGAGGAGCCAATACACCTGTGCAAGACTGCAGGGGAGGAGCCTGTACACCTGTGCAAGACTGAAGGGGAGGAGCCAATACACCTGTGCAAGACTGTAGGGGAGGAGCCGGTACACCTGTGCAAGACTGAAGGGGACGAGCCTATATACCTGTGCAAGACTGAAGGGGAGGAGCCGGTACACCTGTGCAAGACTGAAGGGCAGGAGCCGGTACACCTGTGCAAGACTGAAGGGGAGGAGCCGGTACACCTGTGCAAGACTGAAGGGGAGGAGCCGGTACACCTGTGCAAGACTAAAGGGGAGGGGCCGGTACACCTGTGCAAGACTGGAGGGGAGGGGCCGGTACACCTGTGCAAGACTGGAGGGGAGGGGCCGGTACACCTGTGCAAGACTGAAGGGGAGGAGCCGGTACACCTGTGCAAGACTGAAGGGGAGGAGCCGGTACACCTGTGCAAGACTAAAGGGGAGGAGCCGGTACACCTGTGCAAGACTAAAGGGGAGGAGCCGGTACACCTGTGCAAGACTAAAGGGGAGGAGCCGGTACACCTGCGCAAGACTGGAGGGGAGGGGCCGGTACACCTGCGCAAGACTGGAGGGGAGGAGCCGGCACACCTGTGCAAGACTGTAGGGGAGGAGCCAATACACCTGTGCAAGACTGTAGGGGAGGAGCCGGTACACCTGTGCAAGACTGAAGGGGACGAGCCGGTACACTTGTGCAAGAGTGAAGGGGAGGAGCCGGTACACCTGTGCAAGACTGAAGGGGAGGAGCCGGTACACCTGTGCAAGACTGAAAGGGAGGAGCCGGTACAACTGTGCAAGACTGAAGGGGAGGAGCCGGTACACCTGTGCAAGACTGAAGGGGAGGAGCCGGTACACCTGTGCAAGACTGAAGGGGAGGAGCCGGTACACCTGTGCAAGACTGAAGGGGAGGAGCCGGTACACCTGTGCAAGACTGGGGGGGAGGAGCCGGTACACCTGTGCAAGAGAAGGCAGGAGGTCAGTTTTAATAATTTCTTTATTTTTTGCTTCCCTCAGGCCGACCGAGGAGATGGTGAAGATGGTGCTCAGCCGCCCGTGCCACCCCGACGACCAGTTCACCACCAGCATCCTGCGCCACTGGTGCTTGAAACACGACGACCCCTTGGTGGAACACATCAAGTCTTTACTCATCAAGAACAACAGCCTGCCCCGCAAACGGCAGAGGTAAAGGGGTTAAATGTAACCTGTAAAAGGGGGGGGGATGTATAGTTTCCTAATTGCACCACTCCACCCCCCCGCCATGTACTGCTGTCACACCTTTTTGCTTTGGCTCGTCCACCTTGAAGAGAATAGGGATTCAGCATGGCTTAACCCGGGACAGCGGTGGAAGGAAGACCAGGGGCGCAGGAAAGACTGGGGATCCAGCATGGTCTAACCAGGGGACAGCAGATGGAAAACCAGGGTGCGGGGGGAGGGCAAGAATAGGGATCCAATCCAGCATGGTGAACCAGGGTACAGCAGGAGGAAGCATGGGGATCCAGCATGGTGAACCAGGGTACAGCAGGAGGAAGAATGGGGATCCAGCATGGTTGAACCAGGGTACAGCAGCAGAAAGTATGGGGATCCAGCTTGGTCCAACCAGGGTGGGTACAGCAGGAGAAAGAATGGGGATCCAGCATGGTCCAACCAGGGTGGGTACAGCAGGAGGAAGACCAGCTTGATTGGAAGAGGAAGAGGGGGGGGGATGGGGATCCAGCATGGGCAAACCAGGGTACAACAGGAGGAAGACTGGGGTGAGAAGTGAGAGTGAAGAAGAGAGTGAGGACCTAGCACAACCACACCAGAGGACGGCGGTGTGACGTGCAGGGGGAGCACAGCCAGCACTGTGTGGAAAAATAGAATCTGACAGCATGACAGCTGATTGAGGATACATAATGGAAGTTATGGGTTGGGGGTCAGGTAGACCGCAAGGGACCCCGTGATTTCTAATGGCGGCATTTGCTTCCGCAAATCCTCTTGAGAACCAATGCACATGGAAAGTGACGTGCAGCTCTCCAATTTATACCAATTGAGAGAGATTCAGGGAGGCCATGAATCTGAAGCTTACCCCCAGCGCTCAGTCCCACCAGTTAGGAAAGGAGATGGAATGAGGGAGGCCATGAATCCGAAGCTTATCAGCACTCGTCCCACCAGTTAGGAAAGGAGATGGAATGAGGGAGGCCATCCGAGCTTACCCTCAGCGCTCAGTCCCGCCAGTTAGGAAAGGAGATGGAATGAGGGAGGCCATGAATCCGAAGCTTACCCTCAGCACTCAGTCCCACCAGTTAGGAAAGGAGATGGAATGAGGGAGGCCATGAATCCGAAGCTTACCCTCAGCACTCAGTCCCGCCAGTTAGGAAAGGAGATGGAATGAGGGAGGCCATGAATCCGAAGCTTACCCTCAGCGCTCAGTCCCGCCAGTTAGGAAAGGAGATGGAATGAGGGAGGCCATGAATCCGAAGCTTACCCTCAGCGCTCAGTCCCACCAGTTTGGATTCATGGCCTCCCTCATTCCATCTCCTTTCCTAACTGGCGGGACTGAACGCTGGGGGTAAGCTTCGGATTCATGGCCTCCCTCATTCCATCTCCTTTTCTAATGGGTGGGATTGAGCGCTGGGGGTAAGCTTTGGATTCATGGCCTCCCTCATTCCATCTCCTTTTCTAACTGGCGGGACTGAGCACTGGGGGTAAGCTTTCGGATTCATGGCCTCCCTCGTTCCATCTCCTTTCTTAATTGGCCCCAGACTGAGTGCTGAGGGTAAGCTTTGGATTCATGGCCTCCCTCATTCCATCTCCTTTCCTAAGCTTACCCCCCAGCGCTCAGTCCCACCAGTTAGGAAAGGAGATGGAATGAGGGAGGCCATGAATCCAAAGCTTACCCCCAGCGCTCAGTCCCGACAGTTAGGAAAGGAGATGGAATGAGGGAGGCCATGAATCCAAAGCTTACCCTCAGCACTCAGTCCCACCAATTAGAAAAGGAGATGGGAATGACCTTCCTGTTGGGTCTGTGGTGGAGTGGGTGAAGGTAGATCTCTCCAATGGGGCACAGATGGCAAACACAAACCCTGGTGGTTTTCAGCCGTTTCCTACTCGGTACAAAAGGTTTTGGCCCTCTACTTGGCTATAGACCGTTCTCCTCCAACTCCCTCGTCTGTCAGTCCGCTGTTGCCGTCTTCAAGTCTTATACTAATTACTTTTTTTTGCGTGAAGAGCCCTTACCGGTGAGCGCCGTCTGCCAAACAGCTGACTCCCCTCTCCCAGCTCCTCCCCCCACCGCGGCAGACGCTGCAAGATCCGAGTGTTTATCTGTCACAGAAATTCGCACACTGCTTGAGATGTCTCCAGCGCCGAGCACTCGAGGTTTCAGCATGTTGTCATTCATCTCTGAAGTGCCTTCAGGAGCTCAGCGGGCCGACTATCACAAATCCCAGAGGATGGCAGGAAAAGCCGCCAGGGAAGCAGAGACCGGCAACGTATAATTGGAAAGATAGTGAAAGGAGAGAGCAGACACCTCAGGTGTAATGAGGCAGCGCAGAGCAGCCAATCAGAATGTAGCTTTCATTAGCTTCTACCATCATGGCAGGGAAAGGTGATTGCTGATTGGTCGCTGTGGGTATCTGAATCTTCACACACTGTGTTCTCCCTTATAGTAAGGAAACGTTCGTGGTTTTGGGTCCAGTTATTTCTCTTTTCCATTTATTGATGGGCACAGCTGGATCTTCAGGCCATAACCAATGGCGGGAAGATCTTCTCCCTTCCTGTGCCAGTTGTGGCATTTTTTGTGCTTTCCAGTACATGTCCCCTAGTCCTGGAGGCCTCTGTTTTGGCCCAGAACACAGGCCAGGGGGTGCCGGTGTCCTTGGGGGCCCCCTTTTGACTTTGTCAGGTCTTGGTGGTCATGGATGGTGTCCCACATGGTGAAGGGCCCTATTGATGGAATCCCCCGATTGAATGGCCTCTGGCATCTGCATCCCCAGCCTTGGACAATGGGTTTTCTTATGCCCCCACTGCCTGTAGCCCTCTCACCTCCCCCGTCAGCGGAGACATGTTTATTGTAACTCGGTTTACATGTATGTATCGTTTCAGCTCCTATTAGGCTGTTTGGGGTCCTTGCAGGTTGGCCTCCATCATTCAGGTTAGCTATTTTCCCTCTCTCGGGGAACCATTGGTTGGGACAACAGAAGGTACCACTCCTTCCTTGTCCTTAGTTTCCAGGGCCTTCCCATGTCGGGTCCAAGCATCTACTTGGGTGCCACACCCTCCATGACCATCAAGATATGGCAAAGTCAAATGGGGGCCTCAAGGACACCGACACCCCTTGACTCACGTCCTTAGTTTCATGGCCTTCCCATGTCATGTCTGAGCACCTACCTGGGTGCCACACCCTCCATGACCGTCAAGATATGGCAAAATCAAATGGGGGCCTGAAGGACACCGACACCCCTTGGCTCACGTCCTTAGTTTCCAGGGCCTTCCCATGTCATGTCTGAGCATCTACCTGGGTGCCACACCCTCCATGATCGTCAGGACATGGTGTCCTTGAGGCCCCCCTTTTGACTTTGCCATGTCTTGACGATCATGGAGGGTGTGGCACCCAGGTAGATGCTCAGACCTGACATGGGAAGGCCCTGGAAACTAAGGACGTGAGCCAAGGGGTGTTGGTGTCCTTGAGGCCCCCTTTTGACTTTGCAAACACCCCTTGGCTCACTTCATTAGTTTCCAGGGCCTTCCCATGTCAGGTATGAGCATCTACTTGGGTGCCACACCCTCTATGATCAGCAAGACATGGCAGAGTCAAAAGGGGGCCTCAAGGACACCGACACCCCTTGGCTCACGTCCTTCGTTTTCATGGCCTTCTCATGTCAGGTCTGAGCATCTACCTGGGTGCCACACCCTCCATGACCGTCAAGACACGGCAAAGTCAAAAGGGGACCCTGAGGACACCGATGCTCCCTGGCCCACATTCTTGTCTGGAACAGAGGCCTCCAGGATCAGAGGATTCCTATTGGGGAGCAGACCACATAAATGTCCAGTTACGGATGGTGTGGCACCCAGGTAGATGCTTGGATCAGATAAGGCAAACTTCCAGTACCTTCTGCTGTCCCAACCAATGGGTCCCACAAGAGAAGGAAATCCGTTAATCTGAGTGAAAGAGGCCCACCAAACAACCTAATAGGAGCTGAAACCGAATGTGCCAACTAACTCCCCTGGGGGGATAAGAAAGGCCTTGGTCTTAAGTTATGGACTCAGATGCCAGGAGGTGGTTAATCGAGGGCTTCCAGGGACAAGTCCTTCACCATGCAGGACACTCTCCATGACCATCAAGACATGGCAAAGTCAAAAGTAGGCTCCGAGGACAGCAGCACCCCTATGGCCCACGTTTTGTGCTTCATTAGAGGCCTCCAGGGTCCAGGGGACTCATATTGGGAAGCAGAGAACATCGAATGGGAAGCAGCCCCAAAAATGAAACTGACACAGAAAGGGAGAGGATCTTCTCACCATCTGGTATGATCTGAAGATCCAGCTGTGTCCTTCAAGGAACCTCAATGAACATCTTCTGATTGGGCGGACGAGGTCTGGGTGGCTCTGATTGGGAACTTCATTAGAAGGCCAGCATGTTGGATTTCACAGTCGTCATGTGTTAGGGGGCGATTGTATGCAAGGGACATGTATGACCGGTGTCGTCTCTCTTGTGTTGGCAGCCTGCGGAGTTCCAGCAGCAAGTTGGCGCAGTTGACGTTGGAGCAGATCCTGGAACATCTGGATAACCTGAGACTCAACTTGTCCAATACCAAACAGAACTGTGAGTACCCCATCCCCCACCCTGCACCAATCAGGTCACCAGATACAGCATACCTCCCTCCTGGATCCTCCTATATCTCCTCATCTCTCCGCCTTCTTTAGCCAGCCCCGCCCTTTCCCCATCTCCATAACCAATTACACAAACACAGGCCAGTTCCTGGCTCCACCTCCAGATCCCTCCCGGTGATGTGGCCCCCATTCATTTGTGGAGACTTTACCACGCAACCCAGCGTTCCATGAAGGCCACCGGCCAGCATGAGTCGGTGTATGGGCGGACCGGATACCTACAGAGCAGGGGCAGTGCAAGAACTTCTGCTGGTCTAATTGTGTGTTGGGGTCACACAGATACCCCCCCCCCCCCCTCCTCCTATAGCAGTCTCCCTCGTCCCCACTGGTCTCCCTCCTCCTATGGCGGTCTCCCTCCTCCTATGGCGGTCTCCCTCCTCCTCCTCCTCCTATGGCGGTCTCCCTCCTCCTATGGCGGTCTCCCTCCTCCTATGGCGGTCTCCCTCCTCCTATGGCGGTCTCCCTCCTCCTATGGCGGTCTCCCTCCTCCTATGGCGGTCTCCCTCCTCGCGGTCTCCCTCCTCGCGGTCCCTCCCTCCTCGCGGTCTCCCTCCTCGCGGTCTCCCTCCTCGCTCCCCTCCCCCCTCCTCCGGTCACCTCCCTCCTCCCTCTCCCTCGCGCGGTCTCCCTCCTCGCGGTCTCCCTCCTCGCGTCCCCTCCTCGCGGTCCCTCCCTCCTCGCGGTCTCCCTCCTCCCCACCGATCTCCCTCGTCCCCACCGGTCTCCCTCGTCCCCACCGGTCTCCCTCGTCCCCACCGGTCTCCCCTCGTCCCCACCGGTCTCCCTCCTCCTATGGCAGTCTCCCTCCTCTTCCCCTCCGGTCTCCCTCTCCTCCTGTGGCAGCACCCCCAAATCCATCTCCCTCTATTCCTTCTATGGCAGTCCTGTCTGCTTATCATCCGGCTGGACCCCGAAGTTCCTCCTCCCATCTATGTATAGCTCTGTAATTCTGTTGTCGCTCCGAAAAGCCGCAGCTAGACAGAACCGTTATCGCGTCCAATCATCTCCCCTGCCTGGCGTAGAGCTCTGCTTCCCTCTAGTGACCAGATTGGGTCACTGCAGACACATCGGTACTTTTCCATGATCTTGTACCTCCTTTGTCAGTGCAGCAAAGCTCCCCCCCCCCCCTCCCCCCCCACCCAGCAGTATAGGCTCACCTCACCAAATCCACCCTCCCTCCCCCCGGCAGTACATACCTCCCCCCTCCCCCCCCCCCGGCAGTACATACCTCCCCCCTCCCCCCCCCCCCGCAGTACTACCTACCCCCCCCTGGTCCCCCCCCCCCGGCAGTAACATACCTCCCCCCCCCTCCCCCCCCCCCGGCAGTACATACCTCCCCCTCCCCCCCCGGCAGTACATACCTACCCCCCCTCCCCCCCCCCGGCAGTACATACCTCCCCCCTCCCCCCCCCCGGCAGTACATACCTCCCCCTCCCCCCCCCCGGCAGTACATACCTCCCCCCTCCCCCCCCCCCCGGCAGTACATACCTCCCCCCTCCCCCCCCCCGGCAGTACATACCTCCCCCCCCCCCCCCCCCCCCCGGCAGTACATACCTCCCCCCCCTCCCCCCCCCCGGCAGTACATACCTCCCCCCCCCCCCCCGGCAGTACATACCTACCCCCCCCCTCCCCCCCCGGCAGTACATACCTCCCCCCTCCCCCCCCCGGCAGTACATACCTCCCCCCTCCCCCCCCCCCCCCGGCAGTACATACCTCCCCCCCCCTCCCACCCCCCCCCCCCGGCAGTACATACCTCCCCCCTCCCCCCCCCGGCAGTACATACCTCCCCCCCCCCCGGCAGTACATACCTCCCCCTCCCCCCCCGGCAGTACATACCTCCCCCCTCCCCCCCCCCGGCAGTACATACCTCCCCCCTCCCCCCCCCCGGCAGTACATACCCCCCCCCCCCCCCCCCCCCCCGGCAGTACATACCTCCCCCCTCCCCCCCCCCGGCAGTACATACCTCCCCCCCCCCCCCCCCGGCAGTACATACCCCGGCCCCCCCCCCCCCCCCGGCAGTACATACCTCCCCGCCTGCCCCCCCCCCGGCAGTACATACCTCCCCCTCCCCCCCCCCGGCAGTACATACCTCCCCCCTCCCCCCCCCCGGCAGTACATACCTCCCCCCCCCCCCCCCCCCCGGCAGTACATACCTCCCCCCCCCCCCCCCCCGGCAGTACATACCTCCCCCCCCCCCCCCCGGCAGTACATACCTCCCCCTCCCCCCCCGGCAGTACATACCTCCCCCCCCCCCCCCCCCCGGCAGTACATACCTCCCCCCCCCCCCCCGGCAGTACATACCTCCCACCCCCCCCCTCCCCCCCCGGCAGTACATACCTCCCCCCCCCCCCCCCCCCGGCAGTACATACCTCCCCCCCCCAAGTACATACCCCCCCCCCCCCCGGCAGTACATACCTCCCCCTCCCCCCCCCGGCAGTACATACCTCCCCCCCCCCCCCGGCAGTACATACCTCCCCCCCCCCCCCCCCCCGGCAGTACATACCTCCCCCTCCCCCCCCGGCCCCCCCCCCCCCCCAGTACAGTACTACCTCCCCCCCAGCCCCCCCCCCCCCCCCCGGCAGTACATACCTCCCCCCCCCCCCCCCCCCCCCGGCAGTACATACCAGTACATACCTCCCCCCTCCCCCCCCGGCAGTACATACCTTCCCCCTCCCCCCCCCGGCAGTACATACCTCCCCCCCCAGCAGTACATACCTCCCCCCCCGGCAGTACATACCTCCCCCCCCCGGCAGTACATACCTCCCCCTCCCCCCCCTGGCAGTACATACCCCCCCCAGTACATACCTCCCCCCCCCCCCCCCCAGCAGTACATACCCCCCCCCCCCCAGCCGTACAATATCCTCCCCCCCCCCCCCCCCAGCAGTACATACCCCCCCCCCCCCCCCGGCAGTACATACCCCCCCCCCTACCTCCCCCTCCCCCCCCCAGCAGTACATACCCCCCCCGTACCCCCCCCCCAGCAGTACATCCCTCCCCCCCCCATCCCCCCCCCAGCAGTACATACTTCCCCCCCCCCCTCCCCCCCCAGCAGTACATACCCCCCCCCCAGCCGTACATCCTTCCCCCCCCCCAGCCGTACATCCTTCCCCCCCAGCCGTACATCCTTCCCCCCCCAGCCGTACATCCTTCCCCCCCCCAGTACATCCTCCCCCTCCCCCCCAGCCGTACATCCTTCCCCCCCAGCCGTACATCCCTCCCCCCAGCCGTACATCCTTCCCCCCCCGTACATCCCCCCCCAGCCGTAGTACATACCCCCCCCTCCCCCCCAGCCGTACATCCTTCCCCCCCCAGCCGTACATACCTTCCCCCCCAGCCGTACATCCCCCCCCCCAGCCGTACATACCTTCCCCCCCCCCCCCCCCCAGCCGTACATCCCTCCCCCGTACATCCCCCCTCCCCCCAGCCGTACATACCTCCCCCTCCCCCTCCCCCCAGCCGTACATCCTCCCCCTCCCCCCCCAGCCGTACATCCCTCCCCCCCAGCCGTACATCCCTCCCCCCAGCCGTACATCCTCCCCCCCCAGCCGTACATCCCAGCCGTACATTCCCCCCCCCCAGCCGTACATCCCTCCCCCCCCCCCCCAGCCGTACATCCCACCCCCTCCCCCCAGCCGTACATCCTTCCCCCCCCAGTGTCAGTATTCTGTACAGTATGAAGAGTTCCGGGTTCCTCCGGTATAATGAATATTGTTGTTGTTCAGTTTTCAGCCAGACGCCGATCCTGCAGGCTCCTCCAGCACGTCCAGGCCAGCTGTGATGAGGCACATAAGATGAAGTAAGGATGGGAAGATCTCATGTCACGTACCCTGCCCCCCCCCCCCAAACTATGTGTTCACCCCTCCCCCCATTAGCATGGATATTCATGCAGAGCCCCCAGTGCATGCTGGGACGTCACACTTCTCCTGGGTCAGACATCAGTTATTATATGAAGTGGAATAGTAACATCTGGATTAACACCTTTGGTATCAGAGACCCGACCATTAGGGGGCGTCACACAGAAATGGGAGGACCTTATGTGGCTGCTTAATATACACCACCTGCATGCGGAAATCAGGCTTGCAGTGAGAGTCACTACTTGGATGAGTGCTTCGGTGGGATGTCAGCGGGGGGGCTCGGGGGGCTCACCAATGGGGTCTACTACAGTAATAGTGCAAAAAAGCAGAATGGTGGGGCTGATTGACCAGTGCTGCAGACTCTGAATGGTGGTGTCACCCTCCAGGGGAGGTTACAAGAGGTTGGGCAAGACTTAAGTCTGGCAGGTGATTTGGTTCTGTGAATGTGTCGGGTTTCTGTAGAGCTGCAATGGGTGTAGTAACTCGTCTCTGCAAGGAGGGGTGGCGCTCTGTGTCCTCGTCTGTCCACCCATTGTAATGGTCACCTCTGAGGTGTACATACCTCTCCCTATACCAGGAGGTGGCGCTGTGACCCTCTGTCCACCCCCTGTAATGGTCACCTCTGAGGTGTAATACCCTCTCCTATGCCAGGAGGTGGTGCTGTGACCCTCTGTCCACCCCCTGTAATGTATACCTTTGAGGTGTAGTACCTCTCCTATGCCAGGAGGTGGCACTGTGACCCTCTGTCCACCCACTGTAAATGGTCACCTCTGAGGTGTAATACCTCTCCTATGCCAGGAGGTGGCACTGTGACCCTCTGTCCACCATCTGTAATGGATACCTCTGAGGTGTAGTACCTCCCCTATGCCAGGAGGTGGCACTGTGACCCTCTGTCCACCCGCTGTAATGGTCACCTCTGAGGTGTAGTACCTCTCCTATGCCAGGAGGTGGTGCTGTGACCCTCTGTCCACCATCTGTAATGGTCACCTCTGAGGTGTAATACCTCTCCTATGCCAGGAGGTGGCACTGTGACCCTCTGTCCACCCACTGTAATGGTCACCTCTGAGGTGTAATACCTCTCCTATGCCAGGAGGTGGCACTGTGACCCTCTGTCCACCGCTGTAATGGTCACCTCTGAGGTGTAGTACCTCTCCTATGCCAGGAGGTGGCTCTGTGTCCTCGTCTGTCCACCATCTGTAATGGTCACCTCTGAGGTGTAATACCTCTCCTATGCCAGGAGGTGGCACTGTGTCCTCGTCTGTCCACCATCTGTAATGGTCACCTCTGAGGTGTAGTACCTCTCCTATGCCAGGAGGTGGCTCTGTGTCCTCGTCTGTCCACCCATCTGTAATGGTCACCTCTGAGGTGTAATACCTCTCCTATGCCAGGAGGTGGCACTGTGACCCTCTGTCCACCCACTGTAATGGTCACCTCTGAGGTGTAATACCTCTCCTATGCCAGGAGGTGGCACTGTGACCCTCGGTCCACCCACTGTAATGGTCACCTCTGAGGTGTAATACCTCCCCTATGCCAGGAGGTGGTGCTGTGACCCTCTGTCCACCCACTG
Organism: Staurois parvus; assembly: GCA_951230385.1. Taxonomy (NCBI): domain Eukaryota; kingdom Metazoa; phylum Chordata; class Amphibia; order Anura; family Ranidae; genus Staurois; species Staurois parvus. The sequence goes on from CATNWA010020310.1 coordinate 70,937, forward strand.
TAATGGTATACCTCTGAGGTGTAGTACCTCTCCTATGCCAGCCAGGTGGCACTGTGACCCTCTGTCCACCCATCTGTAATGGATACCTCTGAGGTGTAGTACCTCTCCTATGCCAGGAGGTGGCACTGTGACCCTCTGTCCACCCACTGTAATGGATACCTCTGAGGTGTAGTACCTCTCCTATGCCAGGAGGTGGCTCTGTGTCGTCTGTCCCACCCACTGTAATGGTCACCTCTGAGGTGTAGTACCTCTCCTATGCCAGGAGGTGGTGCTGTGACCCTCTGTCCACCATCTGTAATGGTCACCTCTGAGGTGTAAGTACCTCTCCTATGCCAGGAGGTGGCTCTGTGTCGTCTGTCCACCATCTGTAATGGATACCTCTGAGGTGTAGTACCTCTCCTATGCCAGGAGGTGGCACTGTGACCCTCTGTCCACCCACTGTAATGGTCACCTCTGAGGTGTAGTACCTCCCCTATGCCAGGAGGTGGTGCTGTGACCCTCTGTCCACCCACTGTAATGGATACCTCTGAGGTGTAATACCTCTCCTATGCCAGGAGGTGGCGCTGTGACCCTCTGTCCACCCACTGTAATGGTCACCTCTGAGGGTGTAATACCTCTCCTATGCCAGGAGGTGGCGCTGTGACCCTTATCTGTCCACCCCCTGTAATGGTCACCTCTGAGGTGTAATACCTCTCCTGTGCCAGGAGGTGGCTCTGTGCTGCATTTGGCCACCCACTGTAATGGTCACCTGAGGTGTAGTACCTCTCTTTTGTCAGGAGGTGGCGCTGTGTCCCTCAGCTGTCCACTCACTGTGATGGCCACCTCTGAGGTGTAGTACCTCTGTTTCAGCAGCAGGTGGCTCTGTGCCCCCACTTGCCCACCCAATGTAATGGATACCTCTGAGGTGTAGTACCCCTCTTATGCCAGGAGGTGGCACTGTGGCCCTCTGTCCACCCACTGCAATGGCAACCTCTCAGCTGTAGTACCTGTTTCGGCAGCAGGTGGCGCTGTGACCTCAATTACATTGTGTGTTCCATCTGTCAGGTTCAGCGATCTTTTCTCGCTGGCGGAGGAGTACGAAGATTCGACAAAGGCGCCAAAGAGCCGGCGGAAAGGGCCCATGACCAGCCCACGCAGCAGGAAGACCACGGCGCAGCCAACCAACACGGAGGAGGAGTCTGCGTCCAGCAGCGCCTCGGTGAGCATCTTGACAGGCGGTGGGCGGGGGGTCACCTGTTCTAATGGGCAGGGGTCACCACCTGTTCTAATGGGCGGGGGTCACCTGTTCTAATGGGCGGGGTCACCTGTTCTAATGGGCAGGGTCACCTGTTCTAATGGGCAGGGTCACCTGTTCTAATGGGCGGGGTCACCTGTTCTGGTGGGGGGGGGGGTCACCTGTTCTAATGGGTGGGGGGTCACCTGTTCTAATGGGCGGGGGGTCACCTGTTCTGGTGGGCGGGGCATAAACAAGGGATGTCAAGGCAAAAGCTCCATTGTTTTGGGTTAGGTTGTATTGGGGTGGTGGGCGGAGTCAGGACATTGGGGCGGTGCAGAGGCGGAGTCAGGACATTCGCCGCCGGGAATAACGAACGCCATTTCCCATTTTCTTCGCAGGAAGAGGAAGACGCGAAGCCAAAGCCCAGCAAGCGGAAGAGGAAGGGCTCCGCGGCGGTGGGATCGGACAGCGACTGATAGCCCCGCCCACCCAGTGGATGCTGATGAACTGTTCAGCGCTGCGATTGGCCGGTCGATGCTTCCCTCAGACTCCTTGATGACATCAAATAGCTGTCGGCCATTTTTCCTCTTACCCCACCCCCCGCAGACAGGACGACGCCTCCTCTGCGCCGGAGGCGGGCCATTTATAGAAATCTCTTATTTTCTTACTGGACTGTATATAAACCGCGTGCGGCGGCGGCGTGACTCCGCCTCCTCTGTGTACACATTTTCTTTTTTTTTTTTTTTTCTTTTTTTTTAAAGAAAGTGAAAATATTTTAAAACACAATAAATGGTTTGTGATACCCGACACCCCGGGGCCCCTTCCTGCGCCCGGCCACCGCATCGTCAAAGATGGCCGCTTGTTGTGATTGGACGGGTTCTGTTGAGGGAGAGAGGCGGGAGTAGATGTGATTGGTGTAAGAAGACAGGGGGGGGTGGCAATGGGTGTGACCTCTAGGGGCCCCATCCTCCACTGCCTGCATTTTTTAGGAGTGACCTTTAGGGGCCCCATCCTCCACTCCCTGCACAGTTAGCGGGGCCCCCCATCCTCCACTGCCTGCACAGTTAGCGGTGTGACGTCTGGGGACGTGACCTCTAGGGGCCCCATCCTCCACTGCCTGCACAGGGTTGGGTGTGACCTCTGGGGGCGTGATCTCTAGGGGCCCCTTCCTCCACTGCCTGCACAGTTAGGGGTGCGACCTCTGGGGGGGCCCTTCCTCCACTGCTTGCACTGTTAGGGGTGTGACCTCTGGGGGGCCCTTCCTCCACTGCCTGCACAGTTAGGGGGTGCGACCTCTGCTGGGGGGGCCCTTCCTCCACAGTTAGGGGTGCGACCTTTGGGGGGCCCTTCCTCCGCTGCCTGCATTGTTAGGGGTGTGACCTGGGGGGGGCCCTTCCTCCACTGCCTGCACAGTTAGGGGTGCGTTCTGGGGGGGTGCGACTGCCTGCACTCTAGGGGGGGGGCCCTTTCCTCCACTGCCTGCACAGTTAGGGGTGCGACCTCTGGGGGGGCCCTTTCTCCACTGCCTGCACAGTTAGGGGTGCGACCTCTGGGGGGGGCCCTTCCACTGCCTGCATTGTTAGGGATGCGACCTCTAGGGGGCCTTCCTTTCCTGGCTGCATTGTTAGGGGTGTGACCTCTGGGGGCCCCATCCTCCACTGCCTGCATTGTTAGGGGTGTGACCTCTGGGGTTCACACGGTTTTTATGGTGTACCTGAAGCACAGAGGAAAAGGGGGAGGGGTCATAACTCGGTGCTGAGGACTGTCAAGAATGAAGAGTTGGCCAGCCAATAGGGTGAGAGGAGGAGGCGGGAGCAGTTCTTGTATCGCCGCCATATAAAGAGCGATGCGTGAGGACTTGCCTACAGAAGAAGGAACCCCAAAGAACTGACGGCAATGCCTTCATTCCTCCTCACTGACTGGACTTCCTCATTGAGACCCCCCCCCAAGCTTGGCTACCAGTCCAAGTGGAGTTTCGCTCCCTCCTCTTCCCGTCACCTTTCCTGTGTCTCCTCACGGATTTGCAGATCTCCAGAGGGCCCTATTGAGACCCTTGTTGACCAGGGTGTCGTTGCCCTGGTTCCTGGGGTAGATCAGGTTCAAGGATCGTACGTCAACCAGTTCACCGTTTCCTTTCTTAAAGCCCTGAACGTCTTCATTTGAACCCAGAAGATCTGCATGGAATCCACCAGACTCCTATTTCCCTCACCTTTCCTGTGTCTCCTCGCAGATCTCCAGAGGGCCCTATTGAGACCTTGTTGACCAGGGTGTCGTTGCCCTGGTTCCTGGGGTAGATCAGGTTCAAGGATCGTAAGTCAACCAGTTCACCGTTTCCTTTCTTAAAGCCCTGAACGTCTTCATTTGAACCCAGAAGATCTGCATGGAATCCACCAGACTCCTCTTTCCCTCACCTTTCCTGTGTCTCCTCGCAGATCTCCAGTGGGCCCTATGGAGACCTTGTTGACCAGGGTGTTGTTGCCTTAGTTCCTGTGGTAGAACAGGTTCAAGGATCGTATGTCAACCAGTTTCACCGTTTCCTAACCCTTTCTTAAAGCCCTGAATGTCTTCATTTGAACCCAGATCTGCATGGAATCCACCAGACTCCTCTGCCCCTCACCTTTCCTGTGTCTCCTCGCAGATCTCCAGTGGGCCCTATGGAGACCTTGTTGACCAGGGTGTCGTTGCCTTAGTTCCTGTGGTAGAACAGGTTCAAGGATCGTACGTCAACCAGTTCACCGTTTCCTAACCCTTTCTTAAAGCCCTGAATGTCTTCATTTGAACCCAGATCTGCATGGAATCCACCAGACTCCTCTTTCCCTCACCTTTCCTGTGTCTCCTCGCAGATCTCCAGTGGGCCCTCTTGAGACCTTGTTGACCAGGGTGTCGTTGCCTTAGTTTCTATGGTAGAACAGGTTCAAGGATCGTACGTCAACCAGTTCACCGTTTCCTAACCCTTTCTTAAAGCCCTGAATGTCTTCATTTGAACCCAGATCTGCATGGAATCCACCAGACTCCTCTGCCCCTCACCTTTCCTGTGTCTCCTCGCAGATCTCCAGTGGGCCCTATGGAGACCTTGTTGACCAGGGTGTCGTTGCCTTAGTTCCTGTGGTAGAACAGGTTCAAGGATCGTACGTCAACCAGTTCACCGTTTCCTAACCCTTTCTTAAAGCCCTGAATGTCTTCATTTGAACCCAGATCTGCATGGAATCCATACACTCTTCTTCCTTCATGGAAATGTTCTGGCTTTTGTGGTCATAAAGAACATACCTTGGACATGTCCCATGTTTTCCGATACCTCAGCCTTTTCTGTTTTGCTGTGGGACCCCTGTGCTACTAGTTTGTGGCCCTGCTATTTAGCTTCTCCTCAGCACCCCGGGGTGTTCACCAAGGTGCTCCAGTATTGGCCATTCTGCTCTCTCATGGCATCCCTATTGTGGGACACTTGGATGGTCTTCTGTTGAGGGAACAGTCGGTGCAGGCTCTGTGGTTTTGATTTTCCAGATGTTACAGCGATTCAGGTGGATCCTGAACCCTCAGAATAGGTTGTTGGAACCTTCTCATTGGTTTGACTATGAAGGTAGACCTCAGCTGGCAGCGTATAGTCCTTTACACCGCTCAGGGGAAAAACGCCATACTCTCCGACCTTCGATTCAAACGCTCCAGTCCAGAAGTCACCCGACTGTCTACTTTTTCATGTATGTCACGGGTCTGATGGTACCTTCGATGCGCTTGTTTTGACCAGTTCCGCTCCATCTCTTGATAATGAAACATTCTGTCATCATGGGACAAGTCAGGTCCCTGGGCAGACTGCTTTTTTGGTATAAAAGGCCAAGTTGTCCATAGCTTGTTGGCTCTGGAATCGGGGAAGCCTCCTTCTTGACCTGGGAGAAGTCCTGTACTCCCTGGGCTTGCAGGAGATTTGATCGTTGGGGTAGTCTCCTCTCCCGGTCCACATTCTGGAACTTTGACTGAATCTCCAGCATTGGACCATCCTGCTGGAAGGTTACCTGAACAGGACAACGCCATGGGGTTGGCAATACATCAACCATCAGAGCAGAACTAGAAATCTCGCCGAATCAATTGGATCCTGTCCTTGGCAGAACTTCACGTTCCAGCCTTGTTCACGGTGTACATCCCAGGTGTAGACGATGGCAAGCAGACCTCAGCTGGCAGTGGCTGGACTGGGGAAGTGGTCCCTACACCCTGAGATGTTTAAGGACCTGTGTCACTGGTGGGGGATGCTGGAATCGGACCTTCTGGCCTCCAGGTTCAATAACCGCTAAAAAGAGCGAAGATGGCGAGACTAGTAGAGTCAACTAGAAGAACAGAGCCACATCCTGCAAGGATCCATCCATCTCTGGTGGTGGACATTGCCCAACTCCCAGAAATGGTGCTAGTTCCAGGGCAGACCTGTCTCTGTGTGATGCTACAATTGTGCACTCTAAAGACATCCTGCGGTTCAGCAGCAACAACAGATGACTGGTCCTCTTTAAAAGCCAAGATTTCCTGTGTGACTGGCCCGGCTCTGATTCGCGGAGCTGTGTTGTGGTCCTTTAAACGTTCAGTTGAGCGAGAGATCGAAGGCACATTGAGGTAATTCTGGGAATTTTTGAGAAGGAGGGTGAAGGGGACAACATCTGTTCCAGAATGTTCTAGAGCCGCGTTCTCCATCTGGCGTTCGAGAAGAGAACGTGGCGCAGGCCTCGACCTCTGGAGTTAATTATTTCCCTCACCTGGCCCCGTTCCTCTTTTTTCTTTCTCTGCGGCTCACAATGTGCGTCCTTGTATGACCCCGCTGAGGGCAGCTGATCCGTGATTGTGTCCCTCTCCATGTCCTACAGCAGACTGGAAGGGCGCCTACCTTAACCCTTTGCGCTGTTGGATTAGGACGCACAGACGTTTACGTGGTTAACGAGGGTTGAAGAAAAAAGTTTTATGTACTGACAGGCGCAGGGGACTTCTGATATCCACATATGGTCCTTCAGTCAGTTGATGGAGCCATAAAAATGTCAGGATAAGGTCCTTCAGCACCCAAGGTGAAAAGTTCAAGGTGTCCCCCACAGGAGGTGGGAATTGCATAGGTTGGGCGGTCGTGCCTTTTTTGTACCCATCTTATTTGGTGTACAAGGTGGCCACCTCTTCAACCCGCCCCTCAGCCTGGCCCTCGATCTACACCACCACCTTTAAAGGGGAAGTATGGCAGATTTTGGTCAATGTATTCGTAAATGAAAGTTTTGAAAAATTTATACAGTACAAGATCAGTTATATATGGCTTTGGTGCATTTTTTGCGCCTGATGGGAAAAACCGGGGATCCCTCTTGTGTGATTTATGCCGAAGTCTGTGCAATCTGATCCAACGCCTCATGAGCCGAAATATGCTATATGGCCAAAATGAGGTGAACCTCCTCCAAATGATGGAGCTCAGGTGTCTTCGGTGAATGGTCCTGTTAACACTCCATCATACAAAGACATAGTGGGAAGAGTTTGTATGATGGAGTGTTATGGTGGAACAGAAAAGGGTTTTCACCAAACTCTTCCCACCATGTCTTTGGTGAAGAGCCTTTTCTGTTCCACCGTAACACTCCATCATACAAACTCTTCCTACCATGTCTTTGGTGAAGAGCCTTTTCTGTTCCACCGTCACACTCCATCATACAAAGATATGGTGGGAAGAGTTTGGTGAAGAGCCTTTTCTGTTCCACCATAACACTCCATCATACAAACTCTTCCCACTATGTCTTTGTATGATGGACTGTGACGGTGGAACAGAAAAGGCTCTTCACCACTCCAACATACAAAGACATGGTGGGAAGAGTTTTTATGATGGAGTGTTACGGTGGAACAGAAAAGGGTCTTCACCAAACTCTTCCCACCATGTCTTTGTATGGTGGAGTGTTACGGTGGAACAGAAAAGGGTCTTCACCAAAGACATAGTGGGAAGAGTTTGGTGAAGACGCTATTCTGTTCCACCGTGGCACTCCATCATGCAAAGACATGGTGGGAAGAGTTTGTATGATGGAGTGTTACGGTGGAACAGAATAGGGTCAACACCAAACTCTTTCCACCATGTCTTTGGTGAAGACCCTTTTCTGTTCCACCGTAACACTCCATCATAAAAACTCTTCCCACCATGTCTTTGTATGATGGAGTGTTACGGTGGAACAGATGTATGTTGGAGTGGTGAAGAGCCTTTTCTGTTCCACCGTCACAGTCCATCATACAAAGACATGGTGGGAAGACTTTGTATGATGGAGTGTGACGGTGGAACAGAAAAGGCTCTTCACCAAACTCTTCCCACCATGTCTTTGTATGATGGAGTGTGACGGTGGAACAGAAAAGGCTCTTCACCAAACTCTTCCCACCATGTCTTTGTATGATGGAGTGTGACGGTGGAACAGAAAAGGGTCTTCACCAAACTCTTTCCACCATGTCGTAATATGATGGAGTGTGACGGTGGAACAGAAAAGGGTCTTCACCAAACTCTTTCCACCATGTCTTTGGTGAAGAGCCTTTTCTGTTCCACCGTCACACTCCATCATACAAACTCTTCCCACCATGTCTTTGTATGATGGAGTGTTACGGTGGAACAGAATAGGGTCTCACCAAACTCTTCCCACCATGTCTTTGTATGATGGAGTGTGACGGTGGAACAGAAAAGGCTCTTCACCAAAGACATGGTGGAAAGAGTTTGGTGAAGACCCTTTTCTGTTCCACCGTCACACTCCATCATATTACGACATGGTGGAAAGAGTTTGGTGAAGACCCTTTTCTGTTCCACCGTCACACTCCATCATACAAAGACATGGTGGGAAGAGTTTGATGAAGACCCTATTCTGTTCCACCGTAACACTCCATCATACTACGACATGGTGGGAAGAGTGTGGTGAAGACCCTATTCTGTTCCACCGTCACACGCCATCATGCAAAGACATGGTGGGAAGAATTTGGTGAAGACCCTATTCTGTTTCATCACCGTAACACTCCATCATGCAAAGACATGGTGGGAAGAGTTTGTATGATGAAGTGTTGCGGTGGAACAGAAGGGTCTTCACCAGACATGGTGGAAGAATTTGGTGAAGACCCTATTCTGTTTCACCGTGAACACTCCATCATGCAAAGACATGGTGGGAAGAGTTTGGTGAAGACCCTATTCTGTTCCATTGTGACTGTGCCCATGTGTACGAAGCCAGCTCCATGAAGACATGGAGGAATGAGTTTGGTGTGAAGGAGCCCGAGTGTCCTGCACAGAGCCCCGACCTCAACCCTACTGAACACGTTTGAGATGAATTGGAACGCTCATTGTGACCTGGGTCTTCTCATCCAACGTAAATACATGTCCTCATAATGGCATTAAAAAAAAAAACACAGACCCCGTCTACAAACTTTTTTCCAAAAGCTTTCCAGAAGTGTGAAGGATGGTATAGCCACAAACTTCAGAAGTATGGCCATGGTTCTGTAATGGGATGTCCAAGATGCCCCTATAGGTTTGGTGGTCAGGGGTCCACAGACTTTTCATATGTACAGTGCAGGAAATGCGTATTTACTCCCCGGCTGATGCTGAATGTTCGCCCCTCACACAGAAATGATCGGTCTAACAATGGAATGTTTGCCCCTCACACAAATGATCGGTCTAACAATGGAATGTTCGCCCCTCACACAGAAATGATCGGTCTAACAATGGAATGGTCACCCCTCACACAGAAATGATCGGTCTAACAATGGAATGTTCGCCCCTCACACAGAAATGATCGGTCTAACAATGGAATGTTCGCCCCTCACACAGAAATGATCGGTCTAACAATGGAATGTTCGCCCCTCACACAATGGAATGTTCGGTGTAACACTGAGAGACAGAATACAACAACAAAATTGGCAGAAATGCGTCTAACAAATGATGACGGATCTGCATGTTCATGAGGGAAAGAAGGATTTGATCCCCTTCAGAAAACATGACTTAGTACTTGGTGGCCAATCCCTTGTTGGCCATCACAGAGGTCAGACATTTCCTGGAGTTGGCCCCAGCTTCGCACACATCTCAGGAGGGATTTTGGCCCACTCCTCTTGGCAGATCCTCTCCAAGTCATTAAGGTTTGGTGGCTGACGTTTGGCAACTCGAACTTTCAGCTCCTCCACAGATTTTCCATCGGATGAAGGTCTGGAGACTGGCTAGGCCACTCTGGGACCTTAATGTGCTTCTTCTTGAGCCGCTCCTTTGTTGCCTTGGCCGTGTGTTTTGGGTCATTGTCATGCTGGAACACCCATCCACCACCCATTTTCAATGCCCTGGCTGAGGGAAGAAGGTTCTCACCCAAGATTTGAGGGCACATTGCCCCGTCCATCGTCCCTTTGATGCGGTGCAGTTGTCCTGTCCCCTTAGCAGAACCCCCCCCCCCCCCCCGCCCCCCAAAGCAGAATGTTTCCAGCACCATGTTTCACAGTTGGGATGGTGTTCTTGGGGTCATAGGCAGCATTCTTCCTCCTCCAAACACGGCGAGTTGAGTTGATGCCAAAGAGCTGGATTTGGTCTCCTCTGACCACAACACTTCCCACCAGTCCTCCTCTGCATCATTCAGATGTTCAGTGGCAGACTTCAGACGGGCCTGGACATGGGCTTTCTTGAGCAGAGGGACCGTGCGGGCACTGCAGGATTTCAGTCCTTGTCGGCGTAGTGTGTTACCAATTGTTTTCTTGGTGACTGTGGTCCCAGCTGCCTGGAGATCATTGACAAGATCCTCACGTGTAGTTCTGGGATGATTCCTCACTGTTCTCATGATCATTGACACTCCACGAGGTGAGATCTTGCATGGTGCACCAGACCTAGGGAGACTGACACTTGTTTTGTGTTTCTTCCATTTGTGAATGATTGCACCAACTGTTGTCACCTTCTCACCAAGCTGCTTGGCCATAGTTTGGTAGCCCAGTCCAGCCTTGTGTAGGTCTACCATCTTGTCCCTGACATCCTTGGACAGCTCTTTGGTCTTTGCCATGGTGGAGAGTTTGGAATCTGATGGTTTGATGGCTCCTGTGGACAGGTGTCTTTTATACAGGTAAACACAATGAGATTAGCAGCACTCCCTTTAAGAGACTGCTTCTAATCTCAGCTTGTTACCTGTATGAGAGACACCTGGGAGCCAGAAATCCTGCTGAATGATAGGGGATCAAATCCTTCTTTCCCTCATGAACATGCAGATCCGTCATCATTTGTTAGACGCATTTCTGCTGAATTTGTTGTTGTTGTATTCTGTCTCTCAGTGTTACACCGAACATTCCATTGTTAGACCGATCATTTCTGTGTGAGGGGCGAACATTCGATTGTTAGACCGATCGTTTCTGTGTGAGGGGGCGAACATTCGATTGTTAGACCGATCGTTTCTGTGTGAGGGGCGAACATTCCATTGTTAGACCGATCGTTTCTGTGTGAGGGGCGAACATTCCATTGTTAGACCGATCGTTTCTGTGTGAGGGGGCGAACATTCCATTGTTAGACCGCAAACATTCATTGTTACCGACCTGTGTTTCTGTGAGGGGCGAACATTCCATTGTTAGACCGATCGTGAGGGGCGAACATTCCTGTTTCTGTGTGAGGGGCGAACATTCCATTGTTAGACCGATCGTTTCTGTGTGAGGGGCAAACATTCCATTGTTAGACCGATTGTTTCTGTGTGAGGGGCAAACATTCCATTGTTAGACCGATCGTTTCTGTGTGAGGGGCGAACATTCCATTGTTAGACCGATCGTTTCTTCTGTGTGAGGGTGAGGGGCGAACATTCCATTGTTAGACCGATCGTTTCTGTGTGAGGGGCGAACATTCCATCGTTTTGTTAGACCGATTCCATTTTCTGTGTGTGAGGGGCGAACATTCCATTGTTAGACCGATCGTTTCTGTGTGAGGGGCGAACATTCCATTGTTAGACCGATCGTTTCTGTGTGAGGGGCGAACATTCCATTGTTAGACCGATTGTTTCTGTGTGAGGGGCGAACATTCCATTGTTAGACCGATTGTTTCTGTGTGAGGGGCGAACATTCCATTGTTAGACCGATTGTTTCTGTGTGAACATTCCATTGTTAGACCGATTGTTTCTGTGTGAGGGGCGAACATTCCATTGTTAGACCGATTGTTTCTGTGTGAGGGGCGAACATTCCATTGTTAGACCGATTGTTTCTGTGTGACTGTGTGAGGGGCGAACATTCCATTGTTAGACCGATTGTTTCTGTGTGAGGGGCGAACATTGTTTCTGTGTGAGGGGCACCATGTGTTGGGGGGCGAACATTGTAGACCGATCTTTCTGTGTGGGGGGAACATTCACCATCAGGGGGGAGCAAATACACATTTCCTGCACTGTATATGAGTTGATCAGGGGGCCCCAGCCTCTTGGCCGTGTAGGTGTGATGGTCTGGGGGCCCCAGCCTCTTGGCCATGTAGGTGTGATGGTCTGGGGGCCCCAGCCTCTTGGCCATGTAGGTGTGATGGTCTGGGGGGCCACAAACTCTTGGCCACATCCACCCACCAGCCTCTTTATTGGCTCCACCTGTTCAATTACTTGGTAAGAAATTGCTAATCAGCCAATCACAGGGCAGCAACTCCATGCATTGAGGCATCTAGACGTGGAGAAGACAACTTGCAGAAGTTCTAACCGATCATCAGAATTCCCTGTTGGGCCAGGAAGTGGTGGGAAGACTCAGCCATGGGGTCACGCACTATACCATGTGCTGGGCGCGGGAGGAATCCTGCCTTCATTTCCCAATGTGATGCTCCAACTTGTTGATCAGGTTTCCCCCGACACAGCCGCCGGCAAAGTGACTCTTCTTGTCGGGACGCGCACGGTGCTAAGATTCACCACGTTTACACCTCAACTCATCTCCTAAAATCCCATCACCATTCTGCAGGGAGAAACCATGGGGGGGGATGGGGGTACAATAGAGGGACGGAGGGGGGATGGGGGTACAATAGAGGGACGGAGGGGGGATGGGGGTATAATAGAGGGACGGAGGGGGGACGGGGGTACAATAGAGGGACGGAGGGGGGGATCGGGGTACAATAGAGGGACGGAGGGGGGGACGGGGCTGTAATAGAGGGACGGAGGGGGGACGGGGGTGTAATAGAGGGACGGAGGGGGGGACGGGGGTATAATAGAGGGACGAAGGGGGGGGGGGGGGGTCGGGGTATAATAGAGGGACGGAGGGGGGATCGGGGTATAATAGAGGGACGGAGGGGGGGACGGGGCTATAATAGAGGGACGGACGGGGGTACAATAGAGGACGATGGGGGGGGGGGGGGGGGGGGGTCGGGGTATAATAGAGGGACGAGGGGGGGATGGGGCTATAATAGAGGGACGGAGGGGGGACGGGGGTATAATAGAGGGACGGAGGGGGGACGGGGGTACAATAGAGGGACGGAGGGGGGACGGGGGGTACAATAGAGGGACGGAGGGGGGACGGGGGTACAATAGAGGGACGGAGGGGGGATGGGGGTACAATAGAGGGACGAAGGGGGGGATCGGGGGGTGTAATAGAGGGACGGAGGGGGGATGGGGGTATAATAGAGGGACGGAGGGGGGGATGGGGGTATAATAGAGGGACGGAGGGGGGATGGGGGGTGTAATAGAGGGACGGAGGGGGGGGGGGGGGTACAATAGAGGGACGGAGGGGGGATGGGGGTACAATAGAGGGGGGATGGGGGGGTATAATAGAGGGACGGAGGGGGGATGGGGGTATAATAGAGGGGGGGGATGGGGGTGTAATAGAGGGACGGAGAGGGGGGGGGGTGGGGGTGTATAATAGAGGGACGGAGGGGGGATGGGGGTATATAATAGAGGGGGGGATGGGGGTGTAATAGAGGGACGGAGGGGGGATGGGGGTGTATAATAGAGGGACGGAGGGGGGATGGGGGTATAATAGAGGGAGGGGGGGATGGGGTGTAATAGAGGGACGGAGGGGGATGGGGGTGTATAATAGAGGGGGGGATGGGGGTATAATAGAGGGGGGGATGGGATGGGGTGTAATAGAGGGACGGAGAGGGGGGTGGGGGTGTGTAATAGAGGGACGGAGGGGGGATGGGGGTGTAAAAGAGGGACGGAGGGGGGATGGGGGTACAATAGAGGGAACGGAGGGGGCTTTTGTAATAGAGGGACGGAGGGGGGATGGGGGTGTAAAAAGAGGGACGGGGGGGGGAATCGGGGGGTGTAATAGAGGGGTAGAAGGGGGGGGGGGTACAATAGAGGGACGGAGGGGGGATGGGGGTGTAATAGAGGGACGGAGGGGGGATGGGGGTGTAAAAGAGGGACGGAGGGGGGGATGGGGGTGTAATAGAGGGACGGAGGGGGGATGGGGGTGTAAAAGAGGGACGGAGGGGGGATGGGGGTGTAATAGAGGGACGGAGGGGGGATGGGGGGTGTAAAAGAGGGACGGAGGGGGGATTGGGGGGGGTATAATAGAGGGACGGAGGGGGGATGGGGGGGGTGTAATAGAGGAACGGAGGGGGGGGGGGGGTGTAATAGAGGGGTAGAAGGGGGGGGAGGGGGGTAACTAGAGGGGTAGAGGGGGGGGGGGGGGGGTACACTAGAGGGGTAGAAGGGGGAGGGGGGTAACTAGAGGGGTAGAAGGGGGGGAGGGGGGTACAATAGAGGGACGGAGGGGGGGATGGGGGTGTAATAGAGGGACGGAGGGGGGGGGGGGGGATGGGGGTGTAAAAGAGGGACGGAGGGGGAATCGGGGGGTGTAATAGAGGGGTAGAGAGGGGGGGAGGGGGGTAACTAGAGGGGTAGAAGGGGGAGGGGGGTACAATAGAGGGACGGAGGGGGGCGATGGGGGTGTAAAAGAGGGACGGAGGGGGGATGGGGGTGTAAAAGAGGGACGGAGGGGGGATTGGGGGGTATAATAGAGGGACGGAGGGGGGATGGGGGGGTGTAATAGAGGGGTAGAAGGGGGAGGGGGGTACACTAGAGGGGTAGAAGGGGGAGGGGGGGTACACTAGAGGGGTAGAAGGGGGAGGGGGGTACACTAGAGGGGTAGAAGGGGGAGGGGGGTACACTAGAAGGGGGTACAGAGTTTGCTCCCCATATATATTATATATACGGGGGGGGGGCAGTAATGTAATGAGATGGAGCCGGGCAGGGAGGAGCGGCAGAGAGGGGCCCCTGGTGTGTGTGGGAGGGGCCCCTGGTTGGGGGAGGGGCGGTGTAGCCCCTCCCCAGGATCAGTGTGGCCCCTGGTGATGATGGAGTGGGTTCTGGTGGTGGCCCTCCTGCTCTCTCTGGCAGTGTTGTGGCCCCCAGGGGCCCGGCGCCTGGCTCTGCTCCTGCACGATGCGCTCTTCCTGCTCCGGTCCTGGGCTCTCCGGCGGTCGGTGGGTCGGTGGATGGGGGAGGGGGCGCTCAGCCTCCCGGGTCTCTTCCAGCTGCAGCTCCGCCGCTCCCCGGACTCCCCGTTCCTCCGGTTCCGGGATCAGATCATCACCTACCGACAGCTGGACGGAGCCGCCAACCGGGCCGCCAACGCTCTGCTCAACGCCGGGCCCCCGGGGGCCACAGTGGCCCTCCTCCTGCCCAGCGAGCCCCGCTTCCTGGCCGCCTGGTTCGGTCTGGCTAAACTCGGACACGTCGCCGCCTTCCTGAACACCAACGTCCGCCGGGGGGCGCTACGGCACTGCCTGGGGGCCAGCGGGGCCCGGGGCCTCATCACCTGCCCAGGTGAGCGGGGGAGGGGCGAGGGGCGGGGCCCACATTGATACATTGTTTACCAACAAACATCCCAACATGTGACGTCACTGCAGAGATTCCTATACCGGAGCGACGTATAATATATCTTATATCTGGAGAGCGGTGATGTCACTCTGTATAATATATCTTATATCGGAGGGCGGTGATGTCACTCTGTATAATATATCTTATATCCGATGAGGGCGGTGATGTCACTCTGTATAATATATCTTATATCTGGAGGGCGGTGATGTCACTCTGTATAATATATCTTATATCTGGAGGGCGGTGATGTCACTCCTGTATAATATATCTTATATCCGGAGGGCGGTGATGTCACTCCTGTATAATATATCTTATATCTGGAGGGCGGTGATGTCACTCTGTATAATATATCTTATATCTGGAGGGCGGATGATGTCACTCTGTATAATATATCTTATATCTGGAGGGCGGTGATGTCACTCTGTATAATATATCTTATATCTGGAGAGCGGTGATGTCACTCTGTATAATATATCTTATATCTGGAGGGCGGTGATGTCACTCCTGTATAATATATCTTATATCTGGAGAGCGGTGATGTCACTCTGTATAATATATCTTATATCTGGAGGGCGGTGATGTCACTCTGTATAATATATCTTATATCTGGAGAGCGGTGATGTCACTCTGTATAATATATCTTATATCTGGAGGGCGGTGATGTCACTCTGTATAATATATCTTATATCTGGAGGGCGGTGATGTCACTCCTGTATAATATATCTTATATCTGGAGGGCGGTGATGTCACTCCTGTATAATATATCTTATATCCGGAGGGCGGTGATGTCACTCCTGTATAATATATCTTATATCTGGAGGGCGGTGATGTCACTCTGTATATTATATCTTATATCTGGAGGGCGGTGATGTCACTCCTGTATATTATATCTGGAGGGCGGTGATGTCAGAGATGTGGGCGTGTCCCATCCATTGTCTCATTCTTCTCTCTGATCTTCTAGAGCTGTTTGAAGCTGTGCGGGAGATTCTCCCCGATGTGCGGGAGATGGGGATCACAGTTTGGGTTATGGGTCCTGGCAATTACCCCGATGACGTCATCAACCTGCAGGCCTTAATGGACGCGGCGGCGGACAGCCCCCCCCCTGCAGAGCTTGGCATTGTGAGGAATCCGATGGAGACCGCCATCTGCATCTTCACCTCCGGGACTACAGGTGAGTCGATGATGGAGGGGGCGGAGCGGCTCCTCTGATTGGCTCCTCGGGGTGTCGGCACAATCGCCCCCTCCTGGCAGCCCCCACACTGATCGATCTGGTGATCTCTTTCCCTCCGCAGGGTTACCCAAAGCCGCCCGGATCAGCCACCTGAAGACGCTGATGTGCTCCGTCTTCTACCAGCTGTGCGGAGCGCGACGCGATGACGTCATCTACATGTCCCTGCCGCTCTACCACAAAGCCGGGGCCTTGCTGGGGGTCGGCGGCTGCATCGGCGTCGGTAAGTCCTCACGGCCGACGGATGAAGATGTCGCTGAAGCGTCACAAACAATCGCCGCCAATTGTGTCATCTGCAGTGATTTCCTATGATCGGCGGCTCCATCTAGTGGCCAAAACACAGAATTTCCCGGAAATACCTAAATCAGGACAATTCCACGATGTCGCCAGTAGATGGAGCCGATGATTATAGGACAGAAAGGGATGATTTCCCATGATCCTCTCTGACTTCCCTCTCCATGCTGGTCCTCAGGGGCGTCGCTGGTCCTGAAGGAACGTTTCTCCGCCAGCCAGTTCTGGAACGACTGCCGCAAGTACGACGTCACCGTGTTCCAGTATATCGGGGAGCTGTGCCGCTACCTCACCAACCAACCGCAGGTACCGGGGACACGCCCCCTCCATCACTCCAATGGCAGCGCTCTCTCCTCCCCTCTCACCTTCTATTGGTCCTTTCCCTCTCCACAGCTGTCCAATCACAGTCTCTTCTGCCGTCCCCCATCACCCCTCCGTCGTTCGATGTTCTGCTTACCGTCCAAGCAACGCTCTGCTGGCAATCAAAATAATTGCTGTATCAATGTTTCATAGTTATGATTTCCAGCCAGTGGGGGGCGTTCTTGGCTGATTTTCTGTGTTTACCAGGCTAATCCTGACTGCTCTGCTGAATAAATCCTGTCGTTTCTATAGTCTGAAGCTCAGATTACACACACAGCTGAATGAGCCGGGGGGAGGCTCACCCTCAACTACTCTGCCAATTAAGGCCTCTTGTTTACATAGCCCAATAGCTGAAGCTCAGATTACACACACGGCTGAATGGGACAGTGGGTGGCCTCCTTGGCTAATTTCATGTGTTTACCAGGCTAATCCTAACTGCTGTGCTGAATAAATCCTGCTGAGTGAGCCGGGTTGGGGGGGGGGGAGGTTCACCCTCAACTACTTTGCCAATTGAATCCTGTCGTTTACATAGCCCAATAGCTGAAGCTCAGATTACACACTCAGCTGAATGAGCCAGTGGGGGACGTTCTTGGCTAATTTCATGTGTTTACCAGGCTAATCCTAACTGCTGTGCTGAATAAATCCTGCTGAGTGAGCCGGGGGTGGGGGTTCACCCTCAACTACTTTGCCAATTGAATCCTGTTGTTTACATAGCCCAATAGCTGAAGCTCAGATTACACACTCAGCTGAATGAGCCAGTGGGGGGCGTTCTTGGCTAATTTCATGTGTTTACCAGGCTAATCCTAACTGCTCTGCTGAGTAAATCCTGCTGAATGAGCCGGTGGAAGGTTCACCTCTCAACTACTCGGCCAAATAAATTCTATCGTTTACATAGCCCAATAGCCGAAGCTCAGATTACACACACAGCTGAATGACCTGGGGGGAGTTTCACCCTCAACTACCTTTCCATTTAAGGCTTGTTGTTTACAAAGCCCAATAGCTGAAGCTCAGATTACACACACGGCTGAATGAGCCAATGGGTGGCCTCCTTGGCTAATTTCATGTGTTTACCAGACTAATCCTAACTGCCGTGCTGAATAAATCCAGTCGTTTCCATAGCCTGAAGCTCAGATTACACACACAGCTGAATGAGCTGGGGGAGGGGTTCTCCCTGCAGACTTTCAATGAGAGAGAGACGGTCTGCAAGGAAGCAGCTTCTGCTCGTATCTTTGTGATCGGCACGCCTTGTGATCGATTGTTTGTTTATTTGTACAATAAAGTTTTTACACCAAGAGTGACGGCCGATTGGCTGAGAGATTCTGTGTACATTATCTGTTCCCTTTGTGATGCAGAGCGACGGCGAGAAGAACCACAAAGTGCGCCTGGCGGCGGGCAGCGGGCTCCGCCCCGACGTCTGGAAGGATTTCACTCGCCGCTTTGGGAACATTAAAATCTTTGAGACGTACGGCCTGACCGAGTTCAATGTCAGCTTCTTCAACTACACGGGGGACGCCCGGCGCTGTCGGCAGGGGTACCTACCTGTACAAGGTAAGTCGGGTCTTACCTAATAGGAGCGATGCTCTGCGGGTCCATAGAGAGGAGAGTGGTGGGAGAATCTGCAGAATCTATCTGTATGTATTGTGCCCCTGATGACGTCATGTGACGAAACACGTAGGGTGGATCCGGAATTGGTTCATATTCTGCCGATCTCTAGCGAGGTCAGTGGTGGAATAATCTGCAGAATATATCAATATGGATTTTTCAGAAGGGGGAGGGGATGGAGCGATGTTCTGCAAAGGGGTCAGAGGCAGAATACTCTGCAGAATATGGATCTGTCAGGAGGGGATGGAGCGTTGTTCTGCAGATTTCTAGAGAGGTCAGTTATGGGATAATCTGCAGAATATATCTATATGTATTGTGCCCCTGATGACGTCATATGTGAGGAGACGCGTAGGGTGGAGCCAGAATAGGCATCATGTTCTGCAGATCTCAAGAGCAGTCAGTGATGGGATAATCTGCAGAATGCATCAATATGGATCTGTCAAGAGGGTGATGGGAGGGAGCGATGTTCTGCAGATCTCTAGAGGGGTCAGTGGTGGAATAATCTGCAGAATATATCAATATGGATTGTGCCCCTGATGACATCATATGAGACAAAACGCGTAGGTGGGTCCGGAATTGGCGTCATGTTCTGCAGATCTCTAGAGAGGTCAGTGATAGACTAATCTGCAGAGTATCTCAATATGGATCTGTCAGGAGGGGACGGAGCGATGTTCTGCAGATATCTAGAGAGGTCAGTGATGGACTAATCTGCAGAATATTTCAATATGGATTGTGCCCCTGATGACGTCATATGTGATGAAACACGTAGGGTGGGGCCGGAATTGGCCAGTGATGGAATAATCTGCAGAATGTATGAATATGGATCTGTCAGGAGGGGGATGGGACGGAGCAATGTTCTGCAGATCTCTAGGAGGAGTCAGTGGTGGAATAATCTGCAGAATATTTCAATATGGATTGTGCCCCTGATGACGTCATATGTGATGAAACGCGTAGAATAGGGCCGGAATTGGCCAGTGATGGAATAATCTGCAGAATGCATGAATATAGATCTGTCAGGAGGGGGATGGGACGGAGCGATGTTCTGCAGATCTCTAGGAGGAGTCAGTGGTGGAATAATCTGCAGAATATTTCAATATGGATTGTGCCCCTGATGACGTCATATGTGATGAAACGCGTAGAATAGGGCCGGAATTGGCCAGTGATGGAATAATCTGCAGAATGCATGAATATAGATCTGTCAGGAGGGGGATGGGACGGGGCGATGTTCTGCAGGACTCTGATGAGGTCTGTGCTGTCATTGGTTAATGATCATGTCTTATTTCTCTTTTGATGTAGCAATTCTGCCCATTTGATCTCATCCGCTTCGACACCCAGGAGGGGGAGCCAATCAGAGACTCGCAGGGGCGGTGCCAGCAGACAAGCACAGGTAAAGTTGCATGCCTCCTCCTCCCCCTGTTCCTGTAATTGGTTCTCGGCCTCTCGTCGCAGTCTGTGGCCACGCCCAGGGAGCTGCGTGAAATCCGGCACCCCCAGGCGTTGAACCCGATGGACCTTTGATCGATGTATCTTCTGTCCAGGGGAGACGGGTCTCCTGATTTCGCCGGTCACCCCCATGTCTCCGTTCTTGGGGTACGTTGGTAGTCGGGAAATGTCGGAGAAGAAATTGTTGCGCGATGTGTTCCGGAAGGGCGACTGTTACTTCAACACGGGCGACCTGATGGCGCAGGACAACCTCGGCTTCGTCTACTTCCGGGACCGGACCGGCGACACCTTCAGGTGCGGAGACACTTCTACACAACCAGTAGTGCAGTTATGGGAGGGCGGGGTCACCCTACGATAAAGGGCGGGGTCACCTTCCGATGTCATGGAGAATTCTGCAGCCAGAGTGAGACCACCTCAGTGGCCGTGGAAGGTGGCGAGGGCCTCCCCCAAAACTGAAACAGGGCGGTCCTCCTCCAACCGAGGAAAAAAAATGTCATCGCAGATTTTTGTGTCGTAGGTGGAAGGGGGAGAACGTTGCCACCACGGAGGTGTCAGAGGTCATGAGTGGGCTGGACTTCCTCCAGGAGGTCAATGTCTACGGGGTGACCGTTCCAGGTAGGCCTTTCTTATTATTCTATATCCATCTCCAGAGCTTGTGTTTGGTCATCGTAATCCTTGGCTTCATCTTTGGTGTCTTCCTGCTTTAGAACATGAAGGTCGGACTGGAATGGCGGCCGTCACTGTGCGTCCTGGCCATGAGCTGGATTTGGATCGAGTTTTCTCCCATGTGATGGAGTTCCTTCCGTCCTACGCTCGTCCACGCTTCCTGAGAGTCATGGTTGGTGAAATTCAATATACGTAACTGGGTTCTGTTGATGTAGTGCCACCTTGGTGTGTGGGGGTGGGGGGTCGGCAGAGCGTTGAATCTCCATTTTTCAAGGCATTAAAGTAGAACTCGGTCTAAAACTAGTCTTGAAACCTGAGGTCTATGTGTTCCTGGAGGTCTACTTGATTCTAAAGAGAAGATCAAACCTGGTGATCACCAAAACTGAGGTCCACATGTTCCTGCAGAGAGATCATCAGACCTAGTGACCACCAAAGCTGATGTCCATGTGTTTCTGGAGAAATAAGAGCGAAGATCAGACATGGTGACCACCAAAGCTGAGCTCTACTTGATTCTAAAGAGAGAAGATCAGACATGGTGACCACCAAAGCTGAGGTCTACTTGATTCTAAAGAGAGAAGATCAGACATGGTGATCACCAAAGCTGAGGTCTACTTGATTCTAAAGAGAGAAGATCAGACATGGTGATCACCAAAGCTGAGTCTACTTGATTCTAAAGAGAGAAGATCAGACATGGTGACCACCAAAGCTGACGTCTACTTGATTCTAAAGAGAGAGGATCAAACATGGTGACCACCAAAGCTGATGTCCATGTGTTTCTGGAGAAATAAGAGAGAAGATCAGACATGGTGACC
The DNA here is from genome assembly GCA_951230385.1 of Staurois parvus. Lineage (NCBI taxonomy): Eukaryota > Metazoa > Chordata > Amphibia > Anura > Ranidae > Staurois > Staurois parvus. The sequence goes on from CATNWA010020310.1 coordinate 92,297, forward strand.
ACCAAAGCTGAGCTCTACTTGATTCTAAAGAGAGAAGATCAGACATGGTGACCACCAAAGCTGAGCTCTACTTGATTCTAAAGAGAGAAGATCAGACATGGTGACCACCAAAGCTGAGGTCTACTTGATTCTAAAGAGAGAAGATCAGACATGGTGATCACCAAAGCTGAGGTCTACTTGATTCTAAAGAGAGAAGATCAGACATGGTGACCACCAAAGCTGACGTCTACTTGATTCTAAAGAGAGAGGATCAACATGGTGACCACCAAAGCTGAGGTCTACTTGATTCTAAAGAGAGAAGATCAGACATGGTGACCACCAAAGCTGAGTCTACTTGATTCTAAAGAGAGAAGATCAGACATAGTGACCACCAAAGCTGAGGTCTACTTGATTCTAAAGAGAGAAGATCAGACATGGTGACCACCAAAGCTGAGGTCTACTTGATTCTAAAGAGAGAAGATCAGACATGGTGATCACCAAAGCTGAGGTCTACTTGATTCTAAAGAGAGAAGATCAGACATGGTGACCACCAAAGCTGAGCTCTACTGATTCTAAAGAGAGAAGATCAGACATGGTGACCACCAAAGCTGAGGTCTACTTGATTCTAAAGAGAGAAGATCAGACATGGTGACCACCAAAGCTGAGCTCTACTTGATTCTAAAGAGAGAAGATCAGACATGGTGACCACCAAAGCTGACGTCTACTTGATTCTAAAGAGAGAGGATCAAACATGGTGACCACCAAAGCTGATGTCCATGTGTTTCTGGAGAAATAAGAGAGAAGATCAGACATGGTGACCACCAAAGCTGAGCTCTACTTGATTCTAAAGAGAGAAGATCAGACATGGTGACCACCGAAGCTGAGGTCTACTTGATACTAAAGAGAGAGGATCAAACATGGTGACCACCAAAGCTGAGGTCTACTTGATTCTGAAGAGAGAGGATCAAACATGGGGATCACCAAAACCGAGCTCCACGTGTTCCTGGAGAGAGATTATCAGGCCTAGTGACCACCAAAGCTGATGTCCATGTGTTCCTGGAGAGAGAGGAGGGAAGATCAGACCTAGTGACCACCAAAGCTTATGTCCATGTGTTTCTGGAGAAAGAAGAGAGAATATCAGACATGGTGACCACCAAAGCTGAGGTCCGCTTGATTCCAAAGAGAGAAGATCAAATATGGTGATCACCAGAGCTGAGGTCCATATGTTCATGAAGAGAGAAGAAATAAAATCAAACATGGGGATCCCCAAAACTGAGGTCCACATGTTCCTGGAGAGAGATTGTCAGGCCTAGTGACCACCAAAGCTGGTGTTCATGTGTTTCTGGAGAGAGAAGAGAGAATATTAGACATGGTGACCACCAAAGCTGAGGTCCACTTGATTCTAAAGAGAGAAGATCAAATATTGGTGATCACCAAAGCTGAGGTCCACATGTTCCTGGAGAGAGAAGAGGGAAGATCAGACATGGTGACTGCCAAAGCTGAGGTTCTATCCAAGACAACCAAACATGGCAAGCTCCATGACACACAGTGAAATGTAAAACCTCAAAAAAGGTGTGGAGAGAGAAGATCCAGAAGATGCATCTCTCTGCTGTAGGGTCTTTGGTATAGGTGTTGGAGGGTGGGAGCAGTTTTAAGGGAAGATCGTTTTAGCCTCGAATTCTACTTCACTCATATATCGGTGTTCACCATGTTTGATCTTCTCTCTCCAGGAACATGTGGCCCTCAGCTTTGGTGGTCACCATGTTCGATCTTCTCTTTCCTCTCCTCACAGCTTTTGTTTGAAGCTTTATATATCATAGGTCTATCACTGTGTCATGGAGCTTGGTATGTTTGGTTGTCCTAGGTAGAACCTAAGGTATGGTGGTCACCATGTTTGATTTTCTCTTATCGGGAACACATGGACCTCAGCTTTGGTGGTTATTATGTCTGATCTTCTCTCTCCAGCACCAGGAACACATGGACCTCAGCTTTGGTGGTTATTGTGTCTGATCTTCTCTCTCCAGCACCAGGAACACATGGACCTCAGCTTTGGTGGTTATTGTGTCTGATCTTCTCTCTCCAGCACCAGGAACACATGGACCTCAACTTTGGTGGTTATTATGTCTGGTCTTCTCTCTCCAGCACCAGGAACACATGGACCTACCTCAGCTTTGGTGGTTATTATGTCTGGTCTTCTCTCTCCAGCACCAGGAACACATGGACCTCAGCTTTGGTGGTTATTGTGTCTGATCTTCTCTCTCCAGCACCAGGAACACATGGACCTCAGCTTTAGTGGTTATTATGTCTGATCTTCTCTCTCCAGCACCAGGAACACATGGACCTACCTCAGCTTTGGTGGTTATTATGTCTGGTCTTCTCTTTCCAGCGCCAGGAACACTTGGACCTCAGCTTTGGTGGTTATTATGTCTGGTCTTCTCTCTCCAGCACCAGAGACACATGACCTCAACTTTGGTGGTTATTATGTCTGGTCTTCTCTCTCCAGCACCAGAGACACATGACCTCAACTTTGGTGGTTATTATGTCTGATCTTCTCTCTCCACACCAGGAACACATGGACCTACCTCAGCTTTGGTGGTTATTATGTCTGGTCCAGCAACAGGAACACATGACCTCAGCTTTGGTGGTCACCATGTTTGATCTTTTCCCTCTTCAGGAACACATGCACCCCAGCTTTGGTGATCTCTGTATCTGATCCTCTCTCTCTAGAGAAACAAAGACCTCAACTTTGGTGGTCACCATGTTTGGTCTTCTCTTTTCTCCTTCCAGGAACACATAGGCCTCCAGCTTTGGTGGTCACAATGTCTGATCTTCTTTCTCCAGGAACACATGAACCTCCACTTTGGTGGTCACTATGTTTGATGTTCTCTTCTCTCTCTCCAGGAACATGTGGATGTTCGTTTTGGTGATTACATTTGATTTTCTCTTTTTTCTCTCCACACCTTTTTTACATTTCACTGCTATATATCAGAGGTCCATCCCTGTGTGTCATTGACCTTGCCGTGTTTGATTGCTCTAGATAGAACCTAAGCTTTGTTGGCCACCATGTTTGACCTCCTCTCTTCAGGAATACGTAAACCTCAGCTTTGGTGATCACCGTGTCTAATCTTCTCTCTTCTATCTCCAGGAACATGTGGACCACAGCTTTGGTGGTCACCATATTTGATCTTCTATTTTCTGTCTCTCAAGGAAAACATGGGCCTCAGCTGTGGTGGTCACCTTGTTTGATCCTCTCTCTTCCCTCTTCAGGAACATATGCACCTCAGCTTTGGTGATCACTATGCCTGATCTTCTCTCTCCAGAAACACGTGGACACCAGCTTTGGTGGTCACCACGTCTGATCTTTTCTCTTCAGGAACACATAGTCCCCTGATTTGGTGGAAATCATGTCTGATCTTTTCCAGGAACACATTGACCTCAGCTTTGGTCATTGCCATGTCTGATCATCTCTTTCCTCTCTCAAGGCACATGTGGACCTCAGCTTTGATGGTCACCCTATTTGATAATCTTTCTTCTCTCTCCAGGAACACATAGGCCTCAGCTTTGGTGGTCACCATGTTTGATCATTGCACTTCTCCAGGAGCATTTGGACCACAGATTTGGTGGTCACTATGTTTGATCTTCTCTCTTTCCTCTCCAGGAACACATGGACATTAGTTTTGGTGGTCACTATATTTGATCTTCTGTGTTGAGGAACATTGTGTGCTTCAGCTTTGGTGGTCACCATGTCTTATCTTAGTGTTGGTGCTCACCATGTCTAATCTTTTCTCTTCTCTCTCCGGGAACACATGGTTGTTAGTTTTGGTGGTCACCATGTCTGATCTTCTCTCCAGGAACAGATAGACCTTAGTTTTGGTGTTCACCATGTCTGATCTTCTCTTCAGGAACAGGAACAGATAGACCTTAGTTTTGGTGGTCACCATGTCTAATCTTCTCTTCAGGAACACATGGATAGTTTTGGTGATCCTTAGTTTTGGTGGTCACCATGTCTGATCTCTCTCTCCAGGAACACATAGATATTAGTTTTGGTGGTCACCATGTCTGATCTTCTCTCCAGGAACACATAGATATTAGTTTTGGTGGTCACCATGTCTGATCTTCTCTCCAGGAACACATAGATATTAGTTTTGGTGGTCACCATGTCTGATCTTCTCTCCAGGAACAGATAGACCTTAGTTTTGGTGGTCACCATGTCTGATCTTCTCTCCAGGAACACATAGATATTAGTTTTGGTGGTCACCATGTCTGACTTCTCTCCAGGAACACATAGATATTAGTTTTGGTGGTCACCATGTCTGATCTTCTCTCCAGGAACAGATAGACCTTAGTTTTGATGGTCACCATGTCTGATCTTCTCTCCAGGAACACATAGATATTTAGTTTTGGTGGTCACCATGTCTGATCTTCTCTCCAGGAACAGATAGACCTTAGTTTTGGTGCTCACCATGTCTGATCTTCTCTCCAGGAACAGATAGATATTAGTTTTGGTGCTCACCATGTCTGATCTTCTCTCCAGGAACAGATGGACCTTTAGTTTTGGTGCTCACATGTCTGATCTTCTCTCCAGGAACAGATGGACCTTTAGTTTTGGTGCTCACCATGTCTGATCTTCTCTCCAGGAACAGATGGACCTTAGTTTTGATGGTCACCATGTCTGATCTTCTCTCCAGGAACAGATAGATCTTAGTTTTTGGTGGTCACCATGTCTGATCTTCTCTCCAGGAATGGATAGACCTTAGTTTTGGTGGTCACCATGTCTGATCTTCTCTCCAGGAACACATAGATTTAGTTTTGGTGGTCACCATGTCTGATCTTCTCTCCAGGAACAGATGGACCTTAGTTTTGGTGCTCACCATGTCTGATCTCTCTAGGAACAGATAGACCTTAATTTTGGTGCTCACCATGTCTGATCTTCTCTCCAGGAACAGATGGACCTTTAGTTTTGGTGCTCACCATGTCTGATCTTCTCTCCAGGAACAGATGGACCTTTAGTTTTGGTGCTCACCATGTCTGATCTTCTCTCCAGGAACAGATGGACCTTAGTTTTGGTGCTCACCATGTCTGATCTTCTCTCCAGGAACAGATAGACCTTAGTTTTGGTGGTCACCATGTCTGATCTTCTCTCCAGGAATGGATAGACCTTAGTTTTGGTGGTCACCATGTCTAATCTCTCTTCAGGAACACATGGATGTTCGTTTTGGTGGTCACCATGTTTAACCTTCCCTTTCCAGGAACACATGGACCTTAGCTTTGGTGTTCGCCATATCTAATCTCCTCCTCTCTCCAGGAACTCATGGATGTTAGTTTTGGTGATCACCATGTTTAACCTTCCCTTTCCAGGAACATATGGACCTTAGTTTTGGTGGTCACCATGTCTGATTTTCTTTCTAGGAACAGATAGACCTTAGTTTTGGTGGTCACCATGTCTGATCTTCTTTCCAGGAACAGATAGGCCTTAGTTTTGGTGCTCACCATGTCTGATCTTCTCTCCAGGAACATATAGATATTAGTTTTGGTGCTCACCATGTTTAACCTTCACTTTCCAGGAACAGATAGACCTTAGTTTTGGTGCTCACCATGTCTGATCTTCTCTCCAGGAACAGATGGACCTTAGCTTTGGTGCTCACCATGTCTGATCTTCTCTCCAGGAACACATAGACCTTTGTTTTGGTGGTGCTGACCATTTCTGATCTTCTCTCCAGGAACACATAGATATTAGTTTTGGGTGGTCTCCGTGTCTAATCTTCTCTCTCCTTTTGTCCAGGAACACATTGAGACCACCGGGACCTTCAAACAACAAAAGCAACGATTAGTTAAAGACGGTTTCTCACCTCTGACCATCTCTGATCCCCTCTATCTCCTGGATGAAGGCTCTCGCTCCTACCGTCCACTTTCAGAAGACCTTTACTCACAGATCTTATCTTCAGAATTCCGAGTTTAAGTGATCGCAGTTTTCTAACGGAAACTTCTATCAGAATCGGTTCCTGAGGGGCCTCAGCTCAGCCGTGGCAAATCGACCACGGACCGCTTAGAGCGACTTAAACCTCATTCTAGTTTTCTAACACAGTTTCAGCAGCCGCGGTTGAGTTGGGAGGTCCATACTTGGGTCTAGTCATCACGTATCTCCAGTGCCTTACTACTTCCCGACATTCCAGGAGTCTGTGGATTGGTCCATCGGTGGCCTTTGGTTGGAGGACAGTGGGGGGGGGGGGACCAAGGGGTGAAACTCCTCCCTATTTTATGCAATCACATTTCACAAGGTTACAGGGTGGAGTCAAACTTTTTTTTTTTTTTTATTAATATTATTTTGCCGAAATAGTTTCTTAGAACATAATTATAGCAGAACCAATCAGCAAGCCACGGAGCCAATCAGCAAGCCACGGAGCCAATCAGCAAGCCACCGACTTTTCTTTATCTACTCATTTCAACAAACGACTTCTGCTGTTAAATTCTTTCCGTCGCTGAAAAAAAACCTGCCAAACCCACCGAACGGTACGCAGATCTCCCCGTCGCACTGAGGTTTTTATAATCCATTTCCCATCTTTCAGATGAGTCGACGCCTTCACAACGAACCTAAATAGCCAAATATAGACTGGTATTAGGAAGGGGGTGTGGCCTTATAGCGCCCCCTCCCCCCCCCGACCAACTCGCCGTCCTCGGCTCCAGCCCGTATCTGCGGGGTCAGACTCTACAAGTTTTATGTCTTTTTATATATATACAGATCGTTGTGCTTTTTTGTAACATTTTGTACTGCTACAGGGTATTCAATAAAGAGTTTTTGGAAAAAAAATTGACTCTTCGTGTTTTTCGATTTTGTGCATAAAAAATTTCTTGAAATAAAACATTATAACAGGTTCAGGTCGTGTCTGAAAATACCGCGGCGCCTCCGATGGAGATCTGCTGTATCAATGGCCAATCAGGTGATAGTCGGCTCCTTGGATCAGGTGACCTCGCCATTGGTGGTGGAGGAAACGACCAGCAGGGGGCAGCGACTTTTAGGTGCGTCACGGAAATAGTTGTCAAACGGGGAGAAGAATGAGCTATAAATAATAATAAATATAAACTAAATAATTATACAATAATAATATAATAATAATATACAAATAATAATATACAAATAATAATATACTAATAATAATAATATACTAATAATAATAAATACTAATAATATACTAATAATAATATACTAATAATAATATACAAATAATAATATACAATAACTAATAATAATAAATAATAATATAAAAACTAAATAATTATACAAATAATAATAATATAACTAATAATTATACTAATAATAATATATAAAATAATAAAATATAAATAAATAATAATAATAATAAAAAAAAATAATAATAATATATAATAATAATATATATAATAATAATAATATAATATAATAATAAAAATATAATAATATAATAAATAATAATAATAATAATAAAAATATAAAATAAATAATAATATATAATAATAATAATAATATACAAATAATAAATATACAATAATAATAATAAATAATAAATATAATAATAAAACTAATAATAATAATAATAACTAATAAAAATAATAATAATAATAAAAAATATAATAATAATAATAAATAATAACTAAATAAATAAAATAATAATAATAATATATAATATTAATAAAATACTAATAATAAATATAATAATAATAATAATATAAAATAATAATATAATAATAATAATAATATATAATAATAATATAAAATATAAAAAAATAATAATAATAAATAATAATATATAATATATAAATAATAATATAAAAATAATAATATACTAAAAAATAATATACTAATAATAAAATATACAAAAATAAATAATAATAATAATAATAATAATAATATAATAATAATAATATATAATAATAATATAAAAATAATAATATACTAATAATAATATAATAATAATAATAATAAAAAATAATAATATATATATAATAATAATATATAAATAAAATAATAATATATAATATATAATAATAATATACAAATATAAAATAAATAATAATAATAAAATAAATAATAATATAAAATAATAATATACAAATAATAATAATAAAATAATAATAATAATTATATAATAATAATATAAAAAATAATAATAATATAAAATAAAAATAATATTACAAAAATAATAATATACTAATAATAATATATATAATAATAATATATAATAATAATAATAATATACTAGTAATAATATAAATAATAATAATATATAATAATAAAAAATAATAATATACAAATAATAATAATAATATACTAATAATAATATATAAATAATAATAATTATAAAATAAATAATATAATAATAATAATATACAAAAATAATAATATAATAATAATATTATATATTTAAAATAAAAAATAATAAAATAATAAATAATATAATAATATAAATAATAATAATAATAAATAATATACTAATAATAAATATAATAATAAATAAATAATAATAATAAATATATAATAATAATATATAATAATAATAATATATTTATATAAAAATAAATAATAATATATATAAAATATAAAATAAAATAATAATAATATAATAAATAATAATATAAAAATATTTAATAATAATAATAATATATAAATAATAATATAAAAATAAAATATAAAATAATAATATAAAATAATAATAATAATATATAATAATAAAATATAAATATAATAATAATATACAAATAAAAATAAAATAATAATATATAATAATAAATAATAATAATAAATAAAATAAAAAAATAATATACTAGTAATAATATAAAATAATAATAATATACTAATAATAATAATAATAAATAATAATATATAAACAAATAATAATAATAAATACTAAATATATAAAATAAATAATAATAATATAAAATAATAATATATAATAATAAAAATATAAATAAATAATAATAATATAATATAAAATATAAAATTAATATAAATAAATTTATAAATAATAATTATACAAATAATATATACAAATAATAATAATATATATATACTAAATAATAATAAATTAATTTTAATAATAATAATAATAAAATAATGTAAAATAATAATAATAATATACAAATAATATAAAAAATAATATACTAATAATAATAATATAAAATAATAATAATAATATACTAATACACTTCAATAAAGTTCTGTAGAGAAAATAAAGTAAGAAACGCATATCATGGATGACGTGATCAGTGCTGATGTGAATGAGCCCCTGAAGACGTGTCTGTTGATAGCATGACATGTCTGTTGATATGATGACGTTTCTGTTGATATAACGTGATGACGTGTCTGTTGATATAACGTGATGACGTTTCTGTTGATATAACGTGATGACATGTCTGTTGATATGATGACGTTTCTGTTGATATAATGACGTGATGATGTGTCTGTTGATATGATGACGTGTCTGTTGATATGATCACGTGATGACGTGTCTGTTGATATGATGATGTGTCGATATGATGACGTGATGACGTGTCTGTTGATATGATGACGTGTCTGTTGATATGATCACATGATGACGTGTCTGTTGATATGATGACGTGTCTGTTGATATGATGACGTGATGACGTGTCTGTTGATATGATCACGTGATGATGTGTCTTTTGATGTGATGACGTGTCTGTTGATATGACGTGTCTGTTGATATGGTAACGTGATGACGTTTCTGTTGATATGATGACGTTTCTGTTGATATGATGATGTGTCTGTTGATATGATGACGTGTCTGTTGATATGATGACGTGTCTGTTGATATGATGACGTGTCCGGCAGATACATTGTGTCCAGGAAGTTGATACCTTTTGTATCTTCTGTATAATATTTCCCGCCAGATTTCCGTTTTATATTCATGTCCTATTGGCCGGACGATATTTAGGACACGAATTAATGTGACTCTGCAATTGCGAATACGACACTGGAGACGAGCAGTGCAAGTCCCTGACTGGGACCCTCCGGGGTCACCCTCCTGCAGGTCCCTGTACAGCAGAGCTCAGACTGGGGGAGGGAGGGAGCAGCACAAGCCAATCCATTCACAGAATGACAAGAAGTATGCTGATTGGAGGGGAGAGCAGAGAGGTGAGCTCATCACTGTACTGCTTGCTAGCCTGGGATGACCTGGGCTCAGAGGAAGTGGGTTGAATGATGATGGCCATCAGACTGAGGACATCTATTGGCAGGAAGAGTCTACTGTGAGGGGAATCTCTGGCCTGGAGGTGAATGTTGCAGCAAACTCTGATTGTATTTTCCCCGTAGATAGGGGCGGGGTTGACCGAGCCGATGGGGGCGGGGCTGACCGACCCGAGCCAAGGAACCGAACCGCTGATTCCTAAAGTAGTGCCGCTCGGAGTCCCCGCCCAGCAGATGTGGGGGCAACACCATGGCTGAGCTGCTGATTAAAGGGGCACTCCCCTCGCAGGTGAGACTCCACCCACCAGTCAGTTCCTACTGTTAAATCCCAGCACAGGGATGGTGGGAACCCCTCATAATGGGCACAGGGATGGTGGGAACCCATCATATTGGGCACAGGGATGGTGGGAACCCCTCATAATGGGCAAAGGGATGGTGGGAACCCCTCATAATGGGCACAGGGATGGTGGGAACCCATCATAATGGACACAGGGATGGTGGGAACCCCTCATAATGGGCACAGCGGGGGTACAGACCCAGGAACTCGGCACAAGGATGGTGGGAACCCCTCATAATGGGCACAGCGGGGGTACAGACCTGGGAACTCGGCACAGGGATGGTGGGAACCCCTCAATGGGCACAGCGGGGGTACAGACCCGGGAACTCAACACAGGGATGGTGGGAACCCCTCATAATGGGCACAGGGATGGTGGGAACCAATCATATTGGGCACAGGGATGGTGGGAACCCCTCATAATGGGCAAAGGGATGGTGGGAACCCCTCATAATGGGAACAGCGGGTGTGCAGACCCGGGAACTCCGCACAGGGATGGTGGGAACCCCTCATAATGGGCACAGCGGGGGTACAGACCGGGAACTCAGCACAGGGATGGTGGGAACCCCTCATAATGGCCACAGGGGGTGTACAGACCCGGGGACTCAGCACAGGGGTGGTGGGAACCCCTCACAATGGGCACAGCCGGTGTACAGACCCGGGGACTCAGCACAGGGATGGTGGGAACCCCTCATAATGGCCACAGGGGGTGTACAGACCCGGGGACTCAGCACAGGGGTGGTGGGAACCCCTCACAATGGGCACAGCCGGTGTACAGACCCGGGGACTCAGCACAGGGATGGTGGGAACCCCTCATAATGGGCACAGCCGGTGTACAGACCCGGGGACTCAGCACAGGGATGGTGGGAACCCCTCATAATGGGCACAGCGGGATACAGACCGGGAACTCAGCACAGGGATGGTGGGAACCCCTCATAATGGGCACAGGGATGGTGGGAACCCCTCCTAATGGGTACGGGGATGGTGGGATCCTCTGGGTCGTGGTTCTCGGTGGGGACAATGATTGTTGGAATGATTTGTATCCCCCCCCCCCCCATGTGTGGATGACCCCCCTTCCTCTTCTGGTGGGGGGGAGGGGGGGTCATGTGAGGATGCTCACCATCTGACGGGGTGATCTCGGTGACCTTGTCCCCAGTTGTCTCTGTGACCTCTGACCCCCCCCTCCTCTCCCCCCCAGGCATGGGACTAGGAAGACCCTGGTGGGGGGGGGTGGCACCTATTGTGACCTCCGCAGTCCCCCTCCCCCCTCTCCCAGGAGGGGGGGTTGGGTTGTCATTCTGTGGGAACTTTCCTCTGGATGCTCTCAGTGTTGAGGATGATTTGGGGTCACCAGAGGCTCCATCACCGCCAGCGACACCAGACCTGCCAGCGTTCTCCTGGGGGCCCCGAATTTCCTCCAGGACCCCCCCCCATCCCATCATCATGTGGATCCGGCTCCTGGGATTGGCTGTGCTCCTCCGCGGCGGTGAGTCCCATTCATATTTCTGTAGATTGTCAGCTCTTGTGTACAAGGATCCGATTGTCTGTGTATGGGATCCGAGGGGGGGAGGGGGGAGGGGATGACGACTTTTATTGATTCATTATTGATGACATTACGCCTTTTTCCAAAAATCCAATCAGTGATGTCATAGAAATCTGATTGGTGATGTCATAGACTACGATTGGTGATGTCATAGAATCTGATTGGTGATGTCATAGATACGATCATCATAAGACTGTCATGTATAGAATCTGATTGGTGATGTCATAGAATACGATTGTGATGTCATAGACATGATGTCATAGAATACGATCGGTGATGTCATAGAATATGATCGGTGATGTCATAGAATCTGATTGGTGATGTCATAGAATACGATCGGTGATGTCATAGAATATAGATCGGTGGTTCATGAATCTAAGTGAATTGATGTCATTGAACACGTCTGTGGAATAACGATCTGAATGCTGATGTCATAGAATACGATCGTGTGATGTTCATAGAATATGATCGAGGTGATAGTCATAGAATCTGATTCATAGGTGATCGTCATAGAATACGACTCGCGGTGATGTCATAGAATACGATCGGTGATGTCATAGAAAGCTGGTGATGTCATTGAATACGATCGGTGATGTCATCGAGAATACTGATTGGTGATGTCATATAACTGATAGTCTAATCGATCGGTGATTGATCCGATCGGTCATATGACAATCTGATCGGGTGATGTCATAGGAAATGCGATCGTGATGTCATCGGTAGAATGCGATTGGTGATGGAGTCATAGAAGAATGCGATCAATGATGTCATAGAAATCCGTAGACTTCCGATCGGTGATGTCATTGAATCTGATTGGTGAATAGAGTCATCAGTAATACGATCGTAAAATGAAGGTCATGAGAATAGATCGTTGGATGTCCATTATGAAATCTGCATTGGTGATGTCGGTAGAGAATCCCTGATCAAGTGATGTCATAGAATCCGATCGGTGATTGTCATTGAATCCTGATTGGTGATGTCAATTAGAATACGCATTGAACGAGCAACGAAAAAACGCGCAAAGACAATGAAATGATGTTGGTATATTATAGCAAAAAGATACGAAAAATACAAACTAGGAACTGCCTCGATTTGGTTCATAAATATATACACTAATAAGTCGATCTACGAACAACTAACGCGAAAAATCGAATGATACATAACCTGAAAGAACGTAGCTGCTTATACGCCGAAAAACAAAACTAAGCGAACAAAAAAAAAAAAAAAACAAAAAAAAAAAAAAACCAACGCGAACTGACGATACATACCAAGTAACAAAGAACTTCAAAGAAACACAAACGCGAAAAAAAAAAACAAAAAGACGAACAAAAAATAAAAAAGAACGCAATACAATAGAGAAGCAGGAAATATGAAAACAATGCTAAGCAGTCTTCCATAGACAACTACTCACTCGCGAACCGAACAAAAAAGCTAAGACCGAATCTAGGACCCAACGAAACGAGGAAGAAAAGATAAACTACAAATCATCATTTAAAGGTCAACATTCAATGTTCCTACTTATATAGTAGACGAAAAACTGTATAAATTTAGCCAAATAGATCGAAGGCGCTGATAAAGTAAATAGCGAAAAAAAAAACGAGAAATACGTAAAACTACAATAAAAAGAAAAATGGAAAAAGCTCCCGAGTAAATGTGGGCTACAGGAAAACGATGGAATAATTGTCTGAAAAGTAAAACGACAGAAATAGAGTACACCTTAAGACCATAAAAAAAAAAAAATGGAAGAGAGATTAACGCATAAGCAATCACAACGAAAACACACGATTCGAAAAAAATACGACAAAATGGAAACGAACACATAGACGGAAGACAACTATACGTCGGTAAGTAAGAATCGAAATTAAAATAATTAACGCGAACTATTACGACGGAAAAAAAAGGAACACAACACACAAATGCAAATTGATGAACAAGGAACGAAAAACAAAACACGAACTCGGTGAGTCCATAGAGATACGATCGATGAATGTCACATGAGAATCTGTCATTGATTAGATTGTCGTTTAGAAGTACTGATCGGTAGATGTCATAGAATCATTAGAAATGAGTGATGTCGTAGAATGCTGATGATGGTGCGATGTACGTAGCAAATCGATCGTTGATGTCGACAAGAATCGCTTACGAATTGTGATGTTCGTTAGATCTATACAAAGAGTGGTTGCGACGAACGTCTCTCACAATGGATCATCTATAAGGCGGTCTTTACCTCGTATACAAAGTATGTAGTATCAATGTAGTATCCGATTTAGAATGGGAACAATCGAGTCGAAAGTCACACGAACTCACAGATATTGTTCTGCGTATTTGCAGTCGACTGATAATAATTTATTGATCCAATCGATTCAGATCGGGGTCGAGGTGAATACGCATCGCTTCCATCGATCTGAAATTTTGTATCGACTCTGGATCCTCGATGAACTTCTGCAGAGTATTAGTATGAGTTTGAACTCGATCAGAAATCAATTTTGACCGAAATTCCCAACACAGCGCCGATCGCACAAATTGGCAGAGTCCAAATCGATTCGATAGGGTGTCGTAGAATCTTGTATGACACGCATTGAAATGATCAGATCGAGAGGTATGCTGTGGGTGCGTTACCTAACTCTGCAATCTTGCATTGTACGAAGCTCCAAAAACGAGGACAAACCTAAAAGCAAATCGTGATCGAGAAGGATTTGCAGACGCAAGTCAGGAGCGGGTCTCATCTCTGTTCTAGCGCCAGTGGATGTAGATAAAAAGGATGGACCACACACGACTACAAATCTGAGTGACATAAATCGAATCAGTCATTTAAGTCATGAGAGAGCTGATGGTAGCGTCATCTGTAACGACCACATACGTTGTGTTAATGGAAATTTAAGACACATAATTGTACAATTCAGATGTAGTGGGGTGTGAAGGACCCATCGAGCTGCGATAATAAGAGGACATAAGTGGGTCCCGCCTGATTGCGATTCAAATCGGAAGATGATCCGGCATTGATTTACAGGTTGCTATGTGCGTTGTACAATCAGATTTGTCATATTAATTAACGAATATAAGAAGTCTGTCGATGCCCAATACCACGTCCCAGAATCCGCCGTTCATGGATCGCTCCTCATTAACCGATGGATATGTTCGGCTCCAAAATCAACGTATTGAGGTAAAGATTAGATCTTCCGCATTCATAGCTTTGAGAATCGGATGACAGTCGAACGTATCTGTAGTGAGTGGACGTCAGATGGTAGCGATCCCAATCAAGAGCGAGAATACCTTCAGATAAGCGTATGTGATCATAACGAAGAGAAGGGAGGGGGCATTCGGGGTTAATGGAAGGGGGGGGATCATTGGGGTTATAATCTGATGGAAGATGGGGGGGTTCATTGGGATTAATGGAAAGGAGGGGGATCATTTAGAGCGTGGTAAAGGACCGGAGGGGGGGTCCTGTAGGGGATTTAAAGCGAGGGGGTGTTCATTGCGAGTGATTAAAATGGAAGGGGGGGTCATTGGGAGGAATAATTGGAAAGGAGGGGAAGTCATTGGAATTATGGGAAGGGGGGGAAGGTCATTGAGAAATTACATGGGAAGGATGGGGGGAGGTCATCACGGGTTTAATGGTAAGGGGCGTGGAAGGGGGGACTGGTTTCATTGGAGGTTAATGGAAAGGGGGGGGTGGACAGAGGGAGTACAAGAAAAGGGGAGCGAGTCTTCTATAGCGTGTTAATTAGGATAGAGGGGAAGGGGGGTGGCATGGCGGGTACTAAAAATTGGGAAAAGGGGGGGAGGGGTAGATAGACGGGGAGTGCATTGGGATTAATGGAGAGATTTTTCGGCCAAGTTGGGGCTCAATGAGTTTCTCTGGGGTTAATGGAGTAAATGAAGTAATAGTGGGCGGGGAGATGATCGATATGGGAGTGGATTTAATTGAAAGGATGTTATAGAAGAGGAGAGGTTTATACGATGGAGAGTAATTCCGCGGGAGGGAAGGAGAGGGACGCAGAGGGGGGGGAGGGTAGAGCGGTCATGTACGGGTTCTATTTATTAGAGATTGAAGGGGGGGGTCATTGGATTAATAGGGTAAATCCATGGGGCGGGGGGGTCATTGAGGTGGGATTTAATGGATCACAGTTGGGGAGGGGACGTGGGATGGAGGGAGGGTCTGTTGGAGTTGGATCCATCGGTATTAGATCTTTGAAAGGAGTGGTAGTATATGAGAGGAACGAAGCGGAGCGGTTGAGGAAGTTATTCTTACCTTGCGTTGTAGGCGATCCTAAAAATGAAAGCAACGGGGGAGGAAGTTGGTAGTGGATTTATGATAAAGAAGAACAAAGGTGGGTGTAGGATGTGAATGAAGTGCAACAAAAGAGAAAAAAGGAGCGTGGTGGAAGTGGGTCGTTGAGGAAGTTATAATAGGAGTAAGGGGGGTCCGGAGTGAGGATGTTTACTAATTTTTGGTGGGGTGTTAAAAAGAAGTGGGGGGAGAAATAGCGTTGCGAGGGGTTACTATAATAAGGAATTTCAGAGGTGCGATAGTCCATCTGGGGGAATTATAAAGGAGACCGGTTGTGGTGTTAAGCTAGATGGGAAAAGGGGGAAAGAGTCATGTGGGATTGCTTTACATGTAAAGATGGGGGTCAGATTGGGATAATAAAATTAGAACGGAATCACATCGGGGGTGGGAAGGTGTCGCGTCATGGGGCCAGTTAATGGCAATGTAGGGTGTTGACTTGTTGGGGTTAAACTACAGAACACCGGGCGGTTCGATATGGGATTATAGGACGAGAGTGGGGAGCTGTTGGGGGGGGGGGGGGGGGGGTATATTGAGACACTTAGAAGGAGGGGGGGGGTGGGGGGTGGGGGGGAGAGGTTCGTTGGGAGAGTTAACAGAGGGTAAAATGTAATAAAAATGGAGATAGAATCAGGGTGATTTGTTGTGGGTATTATGGATTTAATCAGAAAAGAAGGGGTTATGTTGGGTTAATTTGGAATAAGTGTCAAGGCCTGTTATAAAATTCTGGGTCGGGGGGGGGGGGGGGGGGGGGGGGTACATGTGTGTGATGAATACCCTATCAGGCGGACGCCGGCGTACAATATGTTAATGGATGCTAGGCACCGCGGGGGTAGAGGGAAGGACCAGAAGCATGGGGGAGGGAAAGTTAGCCAGGGGTCGGGAAAATATGGAAGGAGGGGTATTGTGGGGGATCAATTTTGTATGAACATGGAAGGATGAGATTGATGTGTTTTTGGGGGATTAAAGGTAATGTAAGGGGGGGATAGCTTAGGTGCACAATGGAAAAAGGGGATGAGGTCGTTAGTTAATCGGAAACATGGAGGGGTAGTGATTACAGTCTTGAGATTTGACAAAAGGAAAAGGCGGAGGGTTATTCAGAGACCATAAGTTACCAATTCATCCCATCCCTGAGTCATAGATGGCATCGAATTGAGACCATGAAGAAGTGCCCCACTCACGACCTCGATCCACCGGTATATACAATCCTAATTGCTACTAGTTAGTATAGGGATTGGTCTGCATGAGCGGAAAAGGGCGTGGACAGACCTAAGGTAAATCGCAGAGCAATAGCTCTGCAAGGTAAAGACTTGATGCCCAACCTCGCCGCAACTACAAAACCTCGCTCGTCAATTACTTCGCTACCTCTTAATCCCATGTAATAGAGTATAGATGATAACGCATCCGCTAATGAGAACTATGATTCATTCCATAATACAAAAGCATGAAATTTAAGTAACGATACTTCTGGCTAAGTCTTCAGCTAGCACTCGATGAAATGGGAGTGGAAATGGTAACGCAAATCGACGGGAGCTCACAGAAAGAAGAATAGCTGTTGCAAAAGCACTGAAAGGATGGGTACATGGCTATCTCAAGAGAAGATCAAAGGTCGGCAAATGCAGGTACATTTTCAGGGGAAGAGAGGAATGGCATGACCAGAACTCTACAACTGTTACCAAATCTGTGTTCTTTATCCCATGATACGTCACCCACATATATGGTTGCGGGCGCTGTCTTCAACGGCTGAGTGGAGCCTAAATTCAACGTATCTCACAGCTAAGAATCGGGAGCCGCATAGGGCGGAATTACCGGAATTCAGGGAGTCCAGCTGACAGAGGAGCCTGCCGTTCAGCATACGACCGAGATGAGTAGTACTTACGATAAATATGCGCCCAAACGCCTATGAGAGCAGTCTCGCGCAAGCAGGAGTAACTCTCTAATCGACATTTCGGGTTATTGACGCTATTCCCAGAGAGAGGATGCAGGCGAGAGAGACTCGTTTACGAGCGCTAGGGCAAAAGATGGTAATATAGCAAGCTGCTAAAACCCCCAAGATAAATGATAACACCGATATCGGGAGAGAGACAAGAACTTCTGCAGTTCAGGTTAACGGCCACAAGTAGGACACAAAGTGCAAGCTGGCAGATGTAGAACGTATTGGTAAGGTAGTTTGGATTGCGAGTGTAAGTCAGGGCGGTGTGGACGGCTCCTTACATATTCATTCACAGCTACAGAGATATCCTCTGTAAAAAAAGATACTAAGGAAGTATAAAAATCTTTCTGGTAGTCAAATTATCTTACTGCATTTAAGTGGCGATAGTGCGTTGGGGAGGAGAGAGAGATGCAAATCCTTAATGAGACGATTCGCATGAGTATATAGTTATAAAGATTACAGTATAGCTCCATCCATTGCAAAAACACCTCTAGGTAGATCATGAGATATCACATCTTGACGTGGATACGACATGCATAGTGGAACACCATCGCGGCGGGCAATACGAACTCTAATGGCATGGAAATCGTTCTCAGTTAGTCAAGCACCAACCTTCATTTCTACTTCTCTCTCTCCTCAGTATCATCCGTCCGGACAACGTCATAACCATCGTTACAAGCACCCGCCGTAAGAAACATATTGCACCCATGGAACCGATATTGAAAAGTCACCCATATCACTCCGAACGCCACAAGGAGGACGGGCGAAGGCTCAGCAGAGGACGCAAGCATTCCGACGCATAAATTCAAACGAAAGAAGCTTGTTACCAAGTGGGGCCTATAATGGAATGACTTAATTACACAACAGTGGGACGAATGTCTGTTACGCCGCATAAAAGCGCTGTAAATGCCGTCCATCAACTCATTAGGATTGAGTACGGATACCGCACCGTCCTGACTACGTTCATTCATATGACTTGCTCCAGGTAGAGCGCTCCCTTACAGCGTGTGCAGCGACGTAGAAGCATAAAGACTACTGCATAAATCTTCCAACTGCACATGTAGAGTAGCATCTATAATTCTATCCCCTCGATCCCCCCTCTACATAAAACAGGTCAATATTTCAATACTAATCCGTCTCTTACTATAAATAACCTGAGCACAACCAATTTTACGCTTACATAGTCCACCCGGCTCGTCTTATATTATACTCCCATCATATTTGTAATGCCACATTATGACCAGATCATGCTCGACATTTATTACCTAGACCCATTGGGGGGGTGGGGGGGGGGGGGGGGGGGGGGGGGGGGGGGGGGGGGGGGGGGGGGGGGGGGGGGGGGGGGGGGGGGTGGGGGGGGGAATGCGTATACCTTTCACCTATCCCCCATTATCCGATCTGTAAATTATCCAAGTACCCCGCCAATAAACAGCCAACTCAAAAGGACCCATTAACATATTAATTACTCCGCCCGTCCTATGCTTACCAGAATGTGGCCCAGCTTTGCTCCGTCAACCACCTCTAATATAACGCCACCCCCTCTCGCCCAATCCCAAATCTCTGCGGATTTATATACAAGATGTCAGTCACTGCTCATATTTACAATTACCAATAACAAAGACCACACCAAAGTATCACATCTCCCACATACACACATACACAGAGATTTCACGCAAGTAGCTCTAAATTATAAAATCCCATCCTAGCCCGCGTGGACATCATAGTACCCGTGCCCTAGCCTAGATGTGTACCTTGTACCCCAATACACTCCCCTATTAGGGGGGGGGGGGGGGGGGGGGGGGGGGGGGGGGGGGATTTACGCTAACATAGAGGGGGGGGGGGGGGGGGGAATCAAATAACCATCTGCCGACCTAAGAAAAGTCCATACTCCGTATCATATTGCATGAGTCTCAGTATATCGCCCTCCATAGCCTACCATGTGCCTCTTATTGTACACAAATGCATACCTCCCTACTGTTACAGAACCCCCACTAAATCATTTTAGGCGACAAAAGTATCAATTTAAAACCCTCCATAGGTTGTATATTCATTAACCACCGATGGGGGCCGATCCGCTATGACACGCAATTATGGCTCTCATCCGTTACCCATCTAATTTATACCCCCACCTGAAGATTTCACGTAGCCCATATCTATTAACTATCCACTATCACCCCCATGACTAACACCTTCCTTAGGCTCACTTCCTCTATTATATACCAAGGCCGAGTTATCTCCCACAGCTAGCTAATCCGTCTACTGATCGCCATCTGAAGTTTAATTATAGCCCCCTATATATAACACCACCCAATAAAAAACCAGGTTGGTCATCACCTAACTTGAATTATTACGCCCCCCCAGACTCGCTCCTATATCCACCGCCAATACGAGTATACCTGTCACCTGACTAGTTATACATATTACCACACGTAACGCGATCAGAAGGGTGGAGCCCCCCCGATACACGATGGCTACGCTGCCTATTAGTATACATAAGTTCCGTTTGAACGATCGCCCAATGATACCCCATACCTACATATATACTTCCCCAATCACCAAATACCCGTTACCGTTTAAGATGCCCTAATCACTCCTATTAACTAATCTACAGCGCATGGGCCTATCCAAGTCCCACTAGTCGCGTTACCTTCTAACTATTATACTCTCAGTTGCCCTTAAGCCTACATTAATATATGCTAGCAGTAAGCCAAGACTCCATCTACCCTCACAAAGCAGGCCAACACCGGTCCGCAGTAATACTATAGATAAGCGTCCCAAATCCAATAAGACAAGCCTTACCATTGATACCCCTCTGAAAAATATACACCGCTCATGCCCGCAGTTCCACTATGAACAAGCTACACTGTTCCCATACTATAACAACTTGAACCCAAATCATTAACCGCCCATCTGCTGTCGCGGCGGCTCCTAGTTGTATCATTAAGCACCTATGGCAAACAACCCAATCTCGTTCCCGTAAACTAAATTATTATTTATATAAACCTACGGCCCATTATGTACCTTCCCCACCTCGTTTCCATATGTCACCATACATATTTGCACCCAGTAGGGACCACTACGTATATAATTAATAGGCCCTCAGACGCTCTCACTACGCTAACTTACAAAAATGAATAACACCTCCCATGAGGAGTCCCTGGCACTATCCTCCGAATGTACCCATGTAATCACTATTATTCTCGATACCCTACAAGCTATATATTATATATATGATAATGCCGCCCTCACTGTCCCCCTCGACCCTCCTTCCCTCTATATATTATCCCCCAATTTATCTACCCGAACCCCTTCATATGATAGCCACCCAAAACTGTCCGTGCCTCGCCCTCACGTAAGCCGCCACAATTGATAAAGACTAGAGGTGACCGATCCCCATAACCCACCTATACTCGATCCATACCTATTATACGGACTCCTTCACATCGCCTAACGCCTGTAGTAACTCCTCATATTATTAAACCTAGTACCCCTATAGTTATACCGCAGCCAGTATGGTTGCATTATCTATTCCCATAAATCTAAATCTATAACAAACTCCACAAAGTTACTAAACCCCCCCCGTTATTTGTACCGTCCTCCATAGTTTTACAGCAGTTCGACCGCATCGCACGAAAATCGTATACCCTCCTAATTGATACCCAAGCACAACCATACGCGCTACCAATAACCAATAGAAGAAGTATGTACACGTACCAGCTATAAGATCTAGTTCATAATATCCCACCATCTACGACCAACCTCCCCAAACGGCCCTATCACCATCTAAATAATAATAACTCTCAGTAATTGTACGCATCCTCGTAATTATTTACATCGCGACACTCACTCGGTAAAAGTTATAGCGATACAGCACACACCTATGGAGTACGATCCGAAACCTGCCTAATTCTAAACAAACCATCCAGTATAAAACCCCGTCCCAATCTCTCAGTCGTCCATATCTATTTACCTAAATACTATAGGTATATATACACGACCGTCTGGAAACTTTAGGAAAAAAATAATAGAACCGGTTATACTGCCCATGAAAATCTTTGCGTAATCTTTACGTCCTAGAAAAGCTTAATTTAGTAGGCACGAAACCATCATGTCACGAGTATGAGTGTACAAGCCACAGCTCTCACCGATACCAATACAACTATTACAATAATACAAGTCGCCAACACTACAGTCACAACGTGTGCAACGTAATAACTAGTCACGAACCCAGCTCCAGCCGTCCCATCTAACTTATATACCCCAAAATGCTCGTTCCGATAACAAACCCGAACATATCTCATATATATGTTAACCCTCCATTAAGACCTGCCCTAGCAGCGCATTACCTAGTACATACTCTTCTACTAGTTTATAAGACTAACCTACACAGGCACGTAATCTTCCCGTCACAATATTCCCTCTGAGCATGGCTTACAAGAAAAGCCTCTAATAGAGACAAATTATGACACTCCTCAATTTCATAAGCCCAGCCTCCTGATGAAATAGCCGAACTCCCGTTACCAGGACCCATAACTAATATATACCGGCAGTACCGCCAATTATATCCCCGTCGAAGTAGCATATGCCATAATGCTCGATACTAGCATGCCTCTATGAATTAGCACCCCCTCGTTGCATTCCCAGAGCCAGGTACCTCGAATCCCATCTACTAGAGATTTAATTATAGACGCAGACGCACTACCTACGCCCGGGCTCAGTAGGCTGACACATATGGGACAATAACCAAGAGACCAGCGTGGCCCCGTGCATTATTTGATGGTAGGAGACCATGACCTCCAAAATTACGTACTGATTTAAAAAACACGTATCAATAGCACAACCTCGCACTTAAAAAGCTGCCAGCCCTAAACGACCTCGTCGCGAAACGCTCCCGACATACTATGTAACCAAACTGAGCCTAATTTACTCTAAGAGCAATATGAGAATGTTCTGGATTCATTTGTAAGGATTGACTCCCGATCCATATAGAACACCCTTCAAAGAGTATCTTAGCCTCTGTACCGTGCCCAACTCTATGTCCTGTAACGATCACAAGTCCACATACTAAGAGAGGTAACTCTATATAACAACCCGCGACTCTATCTGCTTACCAGTAAACCCCTCGGCTAACATATTAGTCCATATTCGCGCTATCACACCCAGTTCGCAAAATCCCTCATATGTATTAACCGCATACACCATATGTCGCCGACACGTACTAACCAACTAAATATCAAATCAATCTCGATTCCATCCTATGTCAAATAAGATATAGTGAAATATACCTTACCATAATTAATGGATATAGTGTAACCCCACCCAAACCTAAGAAACTCGTCGACAGGAACTTACTACTATTGATAGACGGGGAAGATTAGAGTTAATAATACGACCTTCCATGCTACCCCTAAAACTGCAATCCAAATCATGTGAACCTCTATTACACTCAAGTCATCACAGGTGCGCATTCAGTCTTAAACCTACCAACCAAATAACCAGAAATGGTCCTACAAAACCCCCGTAATCCGCTCCAGCCCCTTACTTATTATTGCTCTGATAAACCCTCTAGTTATACCATTACACAGTCGAACCCTTCCATTTCGCCTCAACCCTATACTATATAATTATATAGCCTCAGCGACATAACCTCATCGCACGACCACCACAGTTTCTATACAGGTAAGTTTCCGGAACCTTCACCTTCTAATGTTGTACGATAGGCGCTCAGACTCTGCTAGTTATATATCCGTCCCTATAACTCTATTATACGACAGTTAAACCTCCCCCATAGAACCCCTACGATTCCGGTTGTGCCTGAAGACTTATCGTTAAGAATATACCTAAGCAATATCTTATAGAGGAGGCCCACATTCGCTAATCTAGCTCACCCTCTAAAACCCCTCCTACCATCATATTTTCTATATACTACATTCTGCGGTCCATCCTACCGACCTCCCAAACATAGGGGGGGGGGGGCCGTGTCTTCATACTTCCCTTCTATTTACAACACCCCCATGAATGAGAAGCAGTCACACACACTATCCTTCGCCTCTATTTTGTAGGACACAGCGTCGGTTCAGCCTCATTGAAACCGCACGTGGCCTGAATTCCGAGTCCTGGAATCAAAAATATTATGGATTATAAATTACCAGAGAACAATCTGCTATAGACTTACCCATGATGTAATTCTCTATTAAGTGCCTAATCTATGGTCATTCCAGACCGCTCCACTTTTCTCTTACGGCAATTCACACGTCTAGGTTACAAAGAGAACCTTCCATTAAATCATAGCTATCTATATCATCTAGTCCCGGTCCATACATGTTTACCCACAAAATTTCTAGTTTAATGTCAGAATAAAGTTTTTAGGTTATCTACGATAATGGAATAGGTTTACCCAAATTTATGCCTTGTCTATCGCGTTTTTGACCTCTTATTACACAGAAACAAATCACTAAGATGTTGACTATTATACACATTGTATGCTAACTTATGACCCTTATCACGATCCCATTATTCACTTGTATATAAGTTTGAAATCTTCAAAAGTTCCCGTCAAAGCAGGGCAGCTACTATTCATTGGTAGCCTCTTGTTATATTCATCAGCGCAACCTAAAATACTACAGATCTATAAGATAGTAGTATTATAACTGTTAAAATTGTCATCTAAGCCTCCTCCAGAGCAAAGGCTCGTGGTCAAGCTAATGTTCTAAGATGGACTTATGTCAGTAATCTAAGAATTCCTATTGACAAGAATCAGTGGTACTACAGATACATAAATCTTTTAACTCTAGTTGAAACGCTCCAACGTACCATTAACTCGCATCGAGCTATGAGCAGTATCCTGTATTACACCCCCCAATAACAAACCCCCTTACCTCTCCCCTCCTATCACCTCCAAATTCCAGTCTTCGCATACGTTGCTATATAGTGACCAAGTATCCTCAGCTCTCTTGTAAACATTCCATAGTCACTAATTTTGGTACTCTTTTTTGAATTTTTTAGTGTTTTTCACGTTTTTTTGTTTAATTTTTTTTGGTTTTGTTGTGTTGTTGGGTTTCTTTCTTTTATCTATATATACAACATCCAAGACCGGAATCATGAAGTCCTCCTTCACACCAGTAAATTCCAGCAACAACGATAGATCACGGAACGAGGTTACCCCAGAACCTAACTCCTGACTGTGCAGATCCAGTTACCGAGCCGATCTTTGAGTGCGACGAGCCTATAGCAAAATCACAGTGACTAGTATACAACACCGCGTCACTGGTCTGATCCCGTGTCCCTGAGGAGCCGTCTGGGTAAGGGAACCAGAGAAGCTTGTTGGAGTGATTGGTCAGCGTGGGATTGTGGGGTGATCTCTGGCCTAGCAGGGGATGGTGGGGACTCAGCATAGCTGCTCACACGCTCTTATAGCCACAGGGTCAGTCCGGTTTGATCGATGCCATAGCGGCGGATAATGAATGGTCGGAGGCTCTTATGAGATATCTTCTGTCCTGTGCAGACGGCAGTGGAAAACAGACAGATCTTGAACTTCGATCGGCTCTAGTGGAGGGGAAAGATGCCAGTGGCTTTGGTAATGCGTGAACCTGATAGATAGCTTCAAGGACTGTGTGGTCCTGTGAAGGCATTCTGTGTTCAAAGGTGTGCGCTGCCCGAACCGCGGTGGTCCTGTGTACGAGGAGTCCGCCGCACCGCTTCGAGACGGGCATGCTGCATAGGTCCAAGGGAGATTTCAGCTCTGTGACCGGCAATCAACGAATACAATAGGTAATGCGCCATTGCCGAAAGAAGCGCCCACAGACGTCATGCGCGTCGTACAAAACATTAGGGGCACTTCAAGACATACAGAGCTTTACAAAGCTATTAAGAGGCTATTGAAAAAACGGAGGGTATAGGAGGTTGTAAGATAATAGCTATACACTCTAATTGGGTTATAACTGGTGATGGAATTCAAGGGAGATGTAGAAGAGCTAAACACTCTATTGGGAGTATAGACACGGGAGTACAGAAGAGAAGTAGAAGAGTTACACTCATATTGTGGGAATTAACAGGAGAGTCATATTAGAGCTTACACTCTATTTGGGGTAATACGGGAGGTAGACAGATGCTTACAGCTCTCAAATTAAAGTTATGGGGCTAATAAACGTAGTTAGAAAGAGCTATACACCTCTATTGGGGATATAAAGTGCTAAAGCGGGTAGGATATAGAGTTAGTAAGACTGCAGAGACTTGACATCTTCTATTGGGGATTATTATAGGAGGTATGAAAGCTACTACCCCTATTGAGTACTAAGATTCAATTAAAAGATTACTTGAGATGAAACTAGATGGAAACGACGAGTAGAAAAAGAGGGGACTTACAAACAGTTCTTATAAGAGGAAGTATAAGATTAAACAGCATATGACCGAGTATGGTTGTGGTGTTCAGGAGAGTCAGAAGAGGAACGTTAACACATTCTATTATGGTCATGAAGAGAAAGAACGGAGGAATAAACAACAAGGAGATGTAGACCAATGTTTAAGATAGCACGAAGAATAAAAATCGTTAAGTAGCGAGACCTTAGAGACTAATATCTATAATGATGGGGCGTTAGTACGTGGAGGGTACAGGAGAGAGTAGATAGGAGCTTACAAACTTCTATTGGGGTAGTGACAGAGGTAGTAAGAGCGTTACATACTGCTTATTGGTGTATACAGGAGGATACAGGAAGTAGAAGAGCTGTAACAAATCTTATGAGGGGGAATCAAGGCGGGAAGAGGGTCTACGAGAAGGTAGAAGAGCTTACAACTCTATGGTGTATACAGGAGGGAGTTAGAAGAGGCGTATTACACTCTATATGGGTATAAATCGGGAGGGGTACAGAGGAGAAGGGTATAAGATAGCTTACACTCTTATTGTGGGATAATACGGAGAGTGCGATACAGAAAGGTGAGAAGGAGCCCTACACTCTATTAGGGGTAATAGCAGGAGTGGATAAGATAGAGCGTTTACTACCTCTATTGGGTATTACGGGAGTCGTTTATCATGGAGGTAGAAGAGGCATCAACACACTACTTGGGTAAACGGGAGGATACATGGAGGGTTAGAAGGAGCTTACTACCATAATTGGGTATATTGGGAGGGTACATCATATGGGAGGTATAAGAATAGCACTTTATACACTCAATAATATAGGGGTAATATAACTGGAGATAGCAGTGAGGGTATAAAAGAGCTTACACTACTATTTTAGGTTTAATACGGGAGGAATACAAGGATGCAGAAGTGCTTAACACTGCTATTTTAGTGGGTTATACCGGAGTGATAGATAGAAAGCATTACACTCTATAGCAGGTAATTATCGGAGGGAATGACTAGGACGTAGAAGGAGATCTTACACTTCTGATGCAAGCGGGTATAAAAAGGATACGCGTGGAGGAGAATATTACAGAGAAGAAGGTAGAAGAGGCGAATTACACTGGTCTGATTGGGGGTGATGACGAGGATAGGCCGGAGGGTAATCATACAGGAGCGTAGGAAGAGCAATTCAACACGATCTAGATGGGGTAAATACATGGGAGGATACAAGGAAAGTAGAAAGAGAACTTACAAATCCTTATGGGGAGTAAATAAACATCGGAGGAGGGGTAACAGAAGGTTATAAGAGCTTACACTTACAAACACTCTAACATTGAGGGTAATACAGGAAGGTAGAAGAGACTACAGCGTGCTATGTTGTATTGGGGGTATAACGGGAGGGAAACACCTGAAGGAGAATGAGGGCTTACACTCTATTGTGAAGGTAACTAGAAATAAACGGAGTATACAGGGAGGATATGAAGAGTTCTGAACAATGAGCTATATGGTTGTATTAACAAGGAGGATCACAAAAATTAGAATGAGGCTAAAAAAAAAATAAAAAGAAAAAAAAGAGAATAGGGAAAAACAAAAAAGTAAGAGGTAGGAAAAAGAGACTTTATCAACTCTATTGAAGGGATATACGGAGGGATACAGGATGGCAGAAGAGCTATAACACTTTAGTTGTGGGTCTGTCATGTGAGAGTAGAACTTCATACTACTACAACGTGATGGGAGACACGAGTATTCTCTAAAGTATAATCAAATGCGCATCCTGTGTTAGACAGATTACGAGAGTGTCCTAGTGCCTGTACAATGTTCTATAGGACGGGGAAGGGGGAAACAGGACGGGGGAGATCAGCAAGCTCCCGGGGCACTGCCCTTTGAGGCCCACACGGGGAATTTCACCATGGGGATCACCCCGCTGCTCCCTCTGCCGCTAGTAGGAAGAAGTGAATAGAAGGAACGTGGCAACAGGTCATTGTGGTTGTCCCACCATCCAGCTATGTCACTGCGCTTCCTCATCGCCCTCACGACCTACAAGATAGAGCATCTATTCAGAGGAGAGTCCAGCCAGATCCCTAGAGCAAATTGTTAGCTCTATATATTGCACAAAATTCCATCGTTTTAGTCCATTTGGGATCCATTCCAGAGCTGACCACCATTGTGCCTCGTATTCGTTATGTCATCGCGAATCCCGGGAACCTAGCGTCCTTACTTACTGAAAAATATCTATCTCCTTGCTCATGGCATGTTGCGCAATAAAACCAGCCTGTATGTTCCTTGACAGCGTTTTTGCCCATGGCTCTTGTCGAACGCGGCGCGGCCTGTAGGCGCCCAATCCATTGTCGCTGTTGCAATCTATTTGAAATGAGCCAAGCCCAGTCTTTGGTGCACCCTTACGTGTTCCCAGTCACAACCAAAGGCCCATAAATCCACGTACCTGGGCCGCGCTCATATATGGATGTCCGAGGCGAGCGACGACCCACTCATCTAGAATCCGTCTCTTGATGAATGACCACAGCTGACATTAATAGAAGTAATAACGATGCTAATACTCACTGCCGACTTGGCCCTATAACTCCTCCAGGTGTGTCATAGCGGCTGTGTGACGATGCGACATTCTGAGAGACACTTCTGTTTTGCAAGCGATGAAGTACTCTCGTGGAACACCCGTTCCACAATCACATCGAACAAGTAGGACATCTAGTCTATACGAATGTGAAAGGGAAGAGTCGCCTCCGGCCGGAAGCAAATAGAAGTCATAGCTGAAGCGTCGGAGAAAAGGATTGCGATGGGAGAGTATGGGGTGTGTGGTAGGGTAGGGTGGGTCATTTACGAGCCCGCTGGGAATTCGAGCAATTAGCCGACAAATTGAATTATGATTTCATATTGAGAGGGAGCTATGCATTGTAGCCCAACACAAATACCACCCATCAGAAAGGTCATTAGAACTTCGAAATACACTCTGCGGATCCATACGGATGGGGAAGACTGGGCTGATTCCACCACTAAAATACATCAATAGCCATCTCAAATGTGTCTAAGTAGGCAAATGGCATCTAGGGTAGGAAGCCGAAATCGGCATGTGTGAGTACGGCATAGGAGTCACTTTGTCAAGTAGTCTGGAGGGTTCATAACATGTTGTCATGGCAGGGACCTAACAAAGCAATCACTTGGGTTGCATTAGAATGACGTGTGAACTCTTCATTTGTACCAAATGTGCAGGCGTAGGACAACCCTGCTCACCGATGCAAAAGAAGCCCTGGCACTTGTTCAGAACTCGGAGTCACAAAGAAACACATGCACATGAATGACTGGATAACGGCGTAAAACGTCCCATCAAGTCTTTGAGTCCATCGGTGTACCATAGGCGGACTAGAAGATTAGTATGTTTGTGGAATCCATGTTTTGAGAACATTCGCGGGACAGGGCATTCACTAATAAAAAGTTGCCATCAGTTACATAGCTCCGTTAGATTGAATCTCGGATAGTGGTTAGAATAGAGGGTTTATCAGATATGTTCCTCTACCCTCGTTGAATAGAAGAGTCGGCTTTGGGAAGCAATCACTAATAGAGACACGTAATCATAAAAGAACGCGATATCGCCGAGATCATAAGTCTGGATGAGGAGCGAAGTGAGTTGCTAGGGATCCGTAGGTGATACCACTGCCATAACGCTCTTTAGGCTTCGGCTGCCTACACTATCACAGGAGGCATCAATTAATCCTTGAGTCCATTTCTACAGCACGAAGTTGCAGGTCGACCCTAAATCCTGGCTTACAGGGGCACCAGTGCCAAGGTAATAACTTCACAAGGGGATACTTATCCCAGGATTCCAGTAAGATTGCCCAAGAACACCAATATGCTTCAAAGTAGATAAGTCAAAAGCACGCGATTGTAGCATCCCTCAGCGCCAACCATGTGCCCATTCCTAACTCCTGACAGCACAAACTCATGCGGGGCCAAGGACGCGGGGGGGGGGGGGGGGGGGGGGGGGGGGGGTGGGGGGGGGGGGGGGGGGGGGGGGGGTAAACTCGCAACTCTTTTTATAATAAAATTATAAACGCACGAAACCGCCGCACCACCCACAACTCCCACCCCCCACTCGATCCCCCCGATGCACGAAGCCCCCTACCCCGGACTCCACTCCAGATCCTCTGCCCCCCTCCCCTCGCCGACGCCCCAGAGCAAAACAACCTTCACGGACACGGGAGGAAGCCACACCATGTCCGGACCGGGGTCGCAGGCCACCAAAAAGCTCACAATACACCCGGCAAGCGAACAAGAAATATTGCACCCTAGCTCCCAAGCTATCTCCCCCTCCCTCCGACCCCCCCAATCACGACCCATAACAACCAGAGATCCCACGTAGTGCCCCACCCCAAGAAAGATGCTCAGACAACCAACCACCCACAGTGGGGGGTTGCCACCCACCCGTTCTCCAAGAGCTTTTATCAACCTCACACATTGCCACGGACCAACCAAGCCGTCGCGAAAGTCTCTTCTAACCTTTCCTACCGCACCCATAGTGCTTTAGTTCCCTGACCCCAGCCACCCAAAGTGCTCTTCAAACCTCGGCCACCCAAGCCGTCTGTGCCGAAACGGATGCACAAGCACCCTCCAAACTCCCCGGTGAGACCCCCGGGCCTCAAGGTCCGCCCCCAGAGTCCTCAACAAAGACAACCTCCTCCCTATACACTCGCCCACCCTTGCACCACCCACCCGCGGCCAGTTCAACCCAACTGGATCACAAGCCCCCCCCACCTCCCGACCCGCAGGACCCCCGACATCTA
Source organism: Staurois parvus (assembly GCA_951230385.1). Lineage (NCBI taxonomy): Eukaryota > Metazoa > Chordata > Amphibia > Anura > Ranidae > Staurois > Staurois parvus. Next base: position 123,688 of record CATNWA010020310.1, read on the forward strand.
CCCCAAATATGCCTCATCCCGCCCACCCAGTCCCACTCACCCTCCGCGATCAGAACCACAACGGGAGCGCCCGACCCAACACTCCACCTCGCACATTTGCCACCCGGGGCCTCCTCGGTGGGTGTGCGGTGGAGTGTGATCGGGTTGTTGGGGCCGGGCGAGTTGCGCGCGGGCTCTGCCGAGCCAAGAGATGCTCTAATGGAAAGCACCGCACAACATCCCCGACCCCCGCACAACTTAGTGCAAATGAAACTAGCATGTCTAACCTTACAACGTCCCTATGAGACACGGGGGCACCACGCCACTCTAGGGACCACGTCCCCCGCCGCCGCCGCGGACCACGCCGACCAACACGCGAAAGCGGCCGTGCCGTGTGCACCCCGCCTGGCCCCAGCCTCCCCCCCCTTCGTTTCCCGCCCCCCCGTACCTCCCCCCCCGCCGGCCCCCGACCCGGCCGTGTCCCGCCAACCCCCGCCCGCCCCCTCCAGGCGCCGCCCGCGGGGCATAATCCACCCAAATTGTTCTTATTTCAAGCCGTCCTGAGCATTAAATAGTATATTGCAGGTGAACCCCAACTTGCCCAAAGTGCTCCTTCATCGAAAGACCTACCAGTGGTCTCCGCCCAAGGTCACCCAATAGTGCTCTTCACTTCAAACCTCCCAGTTGGTACCCGGGTGTTCCCAGGTTGCCGTCTTAGCCCAGTCAGCTCGATGGTTGCATCCGTTACTACCCCTCCCGACGGGGTGCCACCGCAGCCGGCCCTCCAAGGAGATCACTTCAAAGAACCCACACGTGCTGCCCAACAAACTCTATTGTGACTATCCCTTCCTGAGGGCCCCCCAATCCGTCCCCCAAAAGTAGATTCATTAACCGCCGTCGGAGGGGCCGAACCCAATGCGTCTTCAACAATAACCTCCCACGGGGTTGGCCACCGGACCGCCAGATCCAAAGTATGTCCCAAAGTGCTCTTCAGCCTCCCAGTGTCCCCCCCCCCCCCCCCCAGGCTCCCAAAGTGCTCTTCAACCTCCCAGTGCCCCCCCCCCCCCCCCCAAAGTGCTCTTCAACCTCCCAGTGTTCCCCCCCCAGTCTCTCAAAGTGCTCTTCAACCTCCCACGGTGCCACTCAGCCTCCAAAGTGCTCTTCAAGATCCCACAGTGCTCCCAAAGAACTCTTCGACCTGCTAGTGTGCCCCCAAGCCTCCCAAAATGTGCTTCAACCTCCCAAAGTGCGCTTCAACCTCCCACAGTGCCACCCAGCCCCAAAGTGCCCTGCAGCCTACTACAGAGCCTTCAACCCCCCATGCACTCTCAATTTTCAACAGTGTCCCACACTGTCCCCCCAACCCCCCACAGTGTTACCCAGCATCTACAATACCTTCCAGTCTCCAACATTGTCCCCGCAAAGTCTCCTGGAGAGACCCTCAGCCCCCGCCAAACCCCCCCCCCCCCACACAGGTTCCCCCATTCCTCTACAGAAACGTAATCCCCTATGGGGCCACCAGGTCTGTCGCAGAGTCCACTAACCCCTCCAGATCCACGTGTAAGGAGTCTAATAAAGATGCCAGATCTCAGAGTCTAATATCCATTACAAGTCCATATGGGACAGGCAACGCATTTCAGGGGTTCAGGCAACCCTCCACTTTCATCATGGCTCATAAATGTTGTGAATGGACGAGCTGCTTTTGGTAGTTGTACAATAAAGAGCAGTACGGACCAATCAGGAGCACTTTTTATTTTTTTCACAGCGCCCCCAGAGTTTGTGCAATGGCCGCAGTCAGTGAGCCACGCCCCTGGTGACAACACCACTTTTTCCTGCGAAGCGAGAGGGTCTCCTGAGCCCACCCTTGTCTGGTTGAAGAATGGAAAATACCTAAGTCCCCAAAAGAACGCCAGACTGAGCGCTGACAACCGGTAAGCGAATGCCAAATCTTTCTGCTCGCCGTTGTGTGTACAATATAATCAGCTCACCGTGTTTCTGCAGCACTCTGACCATCTTCAGGGTCACCTCTGCGGATGAGGCCCTCTACCAGTGCATTGCCGAGAACAGCGCCGGAACGAGCCAAGCCAGCGCCCGGCTGGCAGTCACTCTGCCACTGGATGCTCCAAAAGCCCCGGAGAAGGTGATTGCTGTCCCTGTTTCTGCTACCTCCATCCGGGTGACATGGGCCGAGCCTCCACCAGAGGTGATGGACGGCATCATCGGATACGTACTGCACATCCGCAAAGATGGGGGTAAGAGATGGGAGAGCTGTCCAGGAGAAAACCTGAAGACAAAAAATGACTGTAAGACTATAGAGGCCCCCCCCCCCCCCCCCCCAAAAAAAAAAAAAAGATTTCGGAGGGTATCTGTAGGAATTTGGCCCCATTAGGAGGTCAGGTACTGATCATGAATGAGAAGACCTGGCTCACTCACCAGGGTGTCTGTAGGAATTTGGCCCCATTAGGAGGTCAGGTACTGATCATGAATGAGAAGACCTGGCTCACACACCAGGGTGTCTGTAGGAATTTGGGCCCATTAGGAGGTCAGGTACTGATCATGAATGAGAAGACCTGGCTCACACACCAGGGTGTCTGTAGGAATTTGGGCCCATTAGGAGGTCAGGTACTGATCATGAATGAGAAGACCTGGCTCACACACCAGGGTGTCTGTAGGAATTTGGGCCCATTAGGAGGTCAGGTACTGATGATGAATGAGAAGACCTGGCTCACACACCAGGGTGTCTGTAGGAATTTGGGCCCATTAGGAGGTCAGGTACTGATCATGAATGAGAAGACCTGGCTCACACACCAGGGTGTCTGTAGGAATTTGGGCCCATTAGGAGGTCAGGTACTGATCATGAATGAGAAGACCTGGCTCACACACCAGGGTGTCTGTAGGAATTTGGGCCCATTAGGAGGTCAGGTACTGATCATGAATGAGAAGACCTGGCTCACACACCAGGGTGTCTGTAGGAATTTGGGCCCATTAGGAGGTCAGGTACTGATCATGAATGAGAAGACCTGGCTCACACACCAGGGTGTCTGTAGGAATTTGGGCCCATTAGAAGGTCAGGTACTGATGATGAATGAGAAGACCTGGCTCACACACCAGGGTGTCTGTAGGAATTTGGCCCCATTAGGAGGTCAGGTGTTGAATGAGAAGACCTGGCTCACACACCAGGCCTCACATTGGGCTACAAAATAGACCTGGCTTTCCAATTCATCTCAAAGGTGTTCAGTAGGGTTGAGGTCGGGGCTCTGTGCAGGACACTGGAGTTCCACCACACCGAACTGATGTGCCCATTTGTAAGGTCAGGAACTCATGTTGGATGAGAAGACCTGGCTTATACATCGGCCATCACATTGGGCGCCAAAAAAACAGACCTGACTGACAACTGGCGTTCCAACTCATCCCCAACGTGTTCAGTAGGGTTGAGGTCAGGACTCTCAGGTTCCTCCACCCATCGCACCTATATGAACTTGTTGGACATCCCATTCCAAAACCACGTTCATTAATATGGAGTTGCCTCTTGTTGGGGCTATAACATCCTCCACTCTTTTGAGAAGGTTTCGATAAAATTTTGGAGGGTGTCTATCAGAATTTGAGACCATTTGTGGGGTCAGATACTGATGTTGGATGAGAAGACCTGGCTCACCATCGAGCATTCCAATTCATCCCAAAGGTCTTCAGTAGGGTTGAGGTCAGGACTCTCTGCAGGACACTTGAGTTCCACCACACCAAACTGGTCAAACCATGTCTCTATGGAGCTGGGTTTGTACACGGGACAGTCATGTCACCACAAGGTTTGAGGAACACAATTGTCTGAAGTGTCTTTGTATGCTGTAGGATTAGCGGTAGCCTTCACTGGAAACACCTCCAACATTCGGAGAGAGGTCTACATGCTTTTGGCCACACAGTGCATGTTTTCTGGATCACTGCGGCCATTATCAGCAAGGATTCTGTAGAAGCCTTGGGTTCCTCCAGAGGTCGCTAGAGGTTCCTTGAGCAATTGGCAATTTCTAGCTAGCAGATAAGCTAGCATGAACACCAATGATCTTTTAGATATCTGTAAGAGGGTATTCTTCCCCCTAAGCACCAATGGTAAGGGGCATTCCACCTTCTAACCACCAGTGTGGAGGGGCACTTTTCCCGATGACCACCAATGTAGGAGGGATAGTTACATAGTTAGTCTGGCTGAAAAAAGACAAAAGTCCATCCAGTTCAACCATTAAAAAAAAAAAAAAAAGTTATAATCCTACACCCACAGTTGATCCAGAGGAAGGCAAAAAACCCAGCAAAGCACGATCCAATCTGCTCCTGTGGGGGAAAAATTCCTTCCCGATTCCCCAAGAGGCAATCGGATCCTTTCTACTGACCCCTAGTGTACGTGGAATCTTTTCTACTGACCACCAATGAAAGAGGGACCTTCTCTACTGATGACCACTGTAAGAGGGACCCTCTCTACTGACTACCATTTTCAGAGGGACACTCTCTACTGACCCCCAGTGTAAGAGAGACTTTTCTATTGATGACCAGTGTAAGAGGGACCCTCTCTACTGACTACCATTTTCAGAGGGACACTCTCTACTGACCCCCAGTGTAAGAGGGCCTCTCTCTACTGACCCCCAATGTAAGAGAGACTTTTCTACTGATGACAAGTGTAAGAGGGACCCTCTCTACTCATCACCAATTTCAGAGGGACCCTCTCTACTGACCCCCAGTGTTAGAGGGACTTCTTCTCTACTGACCACCAATGTAAGAGGGACCTTCTCTACTGATGGCCAGTGTAAGAGGGACCCTCTCTACTGACACCATTTTCAGAGGGACCCTCTCTACTGACTACCATTTTCAGAGGGACACTCTCTACTGACCCCCAATGTAAGAGAGACTTTTCTACTGATGACCAGTGTAAGAGGGATCCTCTCTACTGACCACCAATGTCAGAGCGACCCTCTCTACTGACCCCCAGTGTAAGAGGGACCTTCCCTACTGATGACCACTGTAAGAAGGACCCTCTCTACTGACCACCAATATCAGAGGGGCCCGCTCTACTGACCACCAATGTAAGAAGTACTCTCTCTACTGACCCCCAATGTAACAGAGACTTCTCTACTGATGACCAGTGTAAGAGGGACCCTCTCTGCGGACCACCAATCTCAGAGGAACCCTCTCTAATGACCCCCAGTGTTAGAGGGACCTTCTCTACTGATGACCAATGTAAGAGGGCCTCTCTCTACTGACCACCAATCTAACAGAGACTTCTCTACTGATGACAAGTGTAAGGGGGACCCTCTCTGCTGACCACCAATGTCAGAGGGACCCTCTCTACTGACCCCCAGTGTTAGAGGGACCTTCTCTACTGATGACCAATTTCAGAGGGACCCTCTCTACTGACCCCTCTCTACTGACCTCCAAATGTAAGAGAGACTTCTCTACTGACGACCAGTGTAAGAGGGACCCTCTCTACTAACCACCAATGTAAGAGAGACTTCTCTACTGATGACCAGTGTAAGAGGGACCCTCTCTACTGACCACCAATTTCAGAGAGACCCTCTCTACTGACCCCCACTGTAAGAGGGACCCTCTCTACTGACCACCAATTTCAGAGAGACCCTCTCTACTGACCCCCACTGTAAGAGGGACCTTCTCTACTAATGACTAATGCAAGAGGGACTCTTTACTGATGACCAATGAAAGAGGGACCTTCTCTACTGACCAGCAATGCAAGAGGGACTCTTTGTACTGACCACCAAAATAAGAGGTACTTTCTCCACTGACCACCAATGTAAGAGTAACCCTCCCCACTGACCACCAATGTAAGAGGGACCCTTTTCACTGACCACCAATGTAAGAGGGACCCTCTCTACTAACAACCAATGTGAAGGGGCACTTTACTGACCAACACTTTGAGGGGGCACTTCTCCAATGTCCATCAAACGGGTGGAAACTCTACAATTTTCACTGCCTCGTCTCTTTTATGGGTATTACTATTATCGATCATTTCATTATAATTACTGAAAACGATTTTGTTGTGTAGAATAGCCCTGGGTGTCAAATATGCTGAGAAGGTCCCTTTTCTTGTATTCATTGTCCTAAGCCAACTTCTCTTCGTGTAAATATACTAATTCTTAGCAGGGGTTCCCCCGAAACTTGAGGGTCATTTCAAGGGTTCCCCCATGTAAAAAAAGGGTCCAGAAATGCTTTTCTAATAAGTTATCAATGAAGTTCTTGTGTGTGGAAATGGCGGACAGTGTAAGGTTGATCTCCTCTTGTACAATTCCAGATCCCAGCACTCAGGAGATGCAGGAAGCTCTAAGTAAGACGACCTTCAAGCACTCGGTGAACAATTTAGAACCTTCCACAGATTACGTTCTTTTTCTGCGGGCATATTCCCCCCTGGGAACCAGCCGGGACTCCCAATCCATCGTCACCACAACGCCGGGGAGAGGTAAACTCTCGTAGCTGGGATTCGGGAAATTGTTTTTTCTTGCGGCCAACCATGACCATTTCTGATCCATCTTTCTGGTTTCTACAGTCCCTAGGACTCCGGACTTCTCGGTCACGGTTGTCAATGAAAGTGCTGTACAGGTCAGTTGGGGTGCAGCTGCTGCCGGAACGTCCATTCAGGGTTATAGGCTGGAATATCGCAGGATACCATCCACAACCTTCCAGAGGACTCAGACTCTCCCGGGAAACCAGACTTCCTACATCTTCCAAGGCCTTGGTAAGAAGTGCAATGTATCCAAAGCCAAAACCTTTTTTTTTTTTTTGGATAAAGTAGGGGGAAATAACTTTTACTTTCTTTCCTTGAGACAACGGGATGAGACCACCATGGATTGTGGGTCCGGTAAATCTGCAGGTGACAGACGGCCACAAAAATACCAACGTGTTAGAGGCTCAGCACTCCTACTTCATCGGGGCTGGAAAGGAGAAGGTCAAGTACATTTGTGGGTAGAAGACCTGATGAAGTGGAAAGGAAACAAAAATGAAGAATAAATAAGGAATACATTTGTGAATCGGTCTTCTACGAGAAATGTACTTGACCTTCTCCTTTGCAGCCCTGATGAAGGGTGGAGCGCTGAGCCTCTAACACGTTGTGACTTTCTGTTGTATTAAAAATCGACCAGATTCACATCCTACCTTTTTGTGCTCTCATCCTTCTCACATTCTTTTGATTACTCTGGGGACCCATAAGTTCCTCAAAGAAGAGGTGCAGGAACTCCCCCCTTGTCTCTGCACCCTACCCACCTCTGAACACCGCCTCTTGGCCAGTCTTGGTTCCACCCCCCTCCAACCTCCCAGTGCATCCTTCTCACATTCTTTTGATCACTCTGGGGACCCATAAGTTCTTCAAAGAAGAGGTGCAGGAACTCCCCCCTTGTCTCTGCACCCTACCCACCTCTGAACACCGTTCCACCCCTTGGTTCCACCCCCTCCAACCTCCCAGTGCATCCTTCTCACATTCTTTTGATTACTCTGGGGACCCATAAGTTCCTCAAAGAAGAGGTACAGGAACTCCCCCCTTGTCTCTGCACCCTACCCACCTCTGAACACCGCCTCTTGGTTCCACCCCTTGGTTCACCCCCTCCAACCTCCCAGTGCATCCTTCTCACATTCTTTTGATTACTCTGGGGACCCATAAGTTCCTCAAAGAAGAGGTGCAGGAACTCCCCCCTTGTCTCTGCACCCTACCCACCTCTGAACACCGCCTCTTGGTTCCACCCCCTCCAACCTCCCAGTGCATCCTTCTCACATTCTTTTGATCACTCTGGGGACCCATAAGTTCCTCAAAGAAGAGGTGCAGGAACTCCCCCCTTGTCTCTGCACCCTACCCACCCTGAACACCGCCTCTTGGTTCCAGTCCCTTGGTTCCAACAACCTCCCGCATCCTTCTCACATTCTTTTGATCACTTGGGGACCCATAAGTTCCTCAAAGAAGAGGTGCAGTCTTGTCTCCTTACCCACACCTCCACTGCCCCTTGGTTCCACCCCCTCCAACCTCCCAGTGCATCCTGCTAACATTCTTTTGATCACTCTGGGGACCCATAAGTTCCTTAAAGAAGAAGTGCAGGAACTCCCCCCTTGTGTCTGCACCCTACCCACCTCTGAACACCGCCCCTTGGTTCCACCCCTTGGTTCCACCCCCTCCAACCTCCCAGTGCATCCTTCTCACATTCTTTTGATTACTCTGGGGACCCATAAGTTCCTCAAAGAAGAAGTGCAGGAACTCCCCCCTTGTCTCTGCACCCTACCCACCTCTGAACACCGCCCCTTGGTTCCACAAATCAGAATTGTCTTCTCAGAGGACGAGTAGAACAACTTTCTCCGGCACGGTTCCATATGACCGACGCCATTGCCTCTTGCAAACTGCCCTTCCTGGCTTCGGAAAGTAATTGACCTTTCTGCATTTTGTCTTCCAGAATTGTCCTCTCTTTACGAGGTGAAATTGGTGGCTTTTAGCAGCAGTGGCGATGGGAACAGCACTCAGCGGTTTGTGTCGCTAAAGCCCAACTGGACCGTGGCAACAGGTAACCGCATGCTGGGGGGTGGTGAGACATGTTCTTCAGGTCTTGGTGGATGGATGGAACAATTTGGGAGCAGTTTTAGATGACCTATTAACGTATCTTCAGTGTAGGTCATTGTTGCCGACAACCTTCTGGTCAAGTAAGTTACCAGTGAAGAAGAACCCATATCCTGCCTGCATTTCTCAGTTCAGACATTTTTTTTTTCCTACTGTCTGCAGATCCAGCCGCACCCTGTCTTTGTGAGGAAGGAGAGACGATGTCAGGACTGGTACTAGGAATCCATATTGGAGGGGCTTGTATAGTCCTCTGTCTTCTCTTGCTCTTTGTGGTGCATTGGAAGAGGTAGGAACAACGGTCCTGTGGACGTGTTATATGGCCCTCACAATGACTGAGTTCAGGTGTTTCCAGTAAAGGGTACTGTTATTACTACATCATACATGATATTGTGGACAGTGGTCTTTTCCAATCTTATCGTAGTTTGGTGAAGACCCTTTTCTGTTCCACCATGACTGTCCCCTGTGTACAAAGCCAGCTCCATAAAGACATGGTTTGACCAGTTTGGTGGGTGTGAGGGAACTCGAATGTCCTGCAGAGAGTCCTGACCTCAACCCTACTGAACACCTTTGGGATGAATTGGAACACCCGATGGTGAGCCAGATCTTCTCATCCAACATTAGTATCTGACCCCACAAATGGGCACACATTTTGACAGACACCCTCCAAACTTTTATAGAAACCTTCTCAGAAGAATGGAGGATGTTATAGCCACAACAAGAGGCAACTCCATATTAATGGATGTGGTTTTGGAATTGGATGTCCAACAACCTCATATAGGTGTGATGGGTGGAGAAACCTGAGAGCCCTGACCTCAACCCTACTGAACACGTTGGGGATGAGTTGGAACGCCAGTTGTCAGCCAGGTCTTTTTTTTGGTGCCCAATGTGATGGCTGATATATCAGCCAGGTCTTCTTATGATTTACTGAAAGCATTTCCAGACTGACTGCATTCATGCCATCGGTATTTGTTGTTCCTAAGCTCTTAGGAAGATTGTTACTTTATATTTGCAAAGCTTGGAATTGATTGTTTGATGACTTTACCCAAGAATAGATCTGATGCAAATTCCTACACATTGAAATCCAAACTTGGTGAGCCTGCTTTCAGCAGAGTCCATTGTATGAAATGTTTCGGTCAGTACAGATGTTCTAAGGTTCATACATAAAGGAATTGTCTATGTGGCCTTCATCTCAGGCTTCTCCGAGCAGGAGATGGCTTTTGGTAGTCCTTTTAGGAGAGTAAAGCCGGCCATGGATGGTTTGAATCTTGGCCGGTTGAGCAGGAACCTTCTCAGAAGAGTGAAGGATGTTATAGCCACAACAAGAGTCAACTCCATATTAATGGACGTGGTTTTGGAATGGGATGTCCAACAACCTCATATAGGTGTGATGGGTGGAGGAACCTGAGAGTCCTGACCTCAACCCTACTGAACGCGTTGGGGATGAGTTGGAACGCCAGTTGTCAGCAGGTCTTTTTTTTTTGGCGCCCAATGTGATGGCTGATGTATGAGCCAGGTCTTCTCATCCAACATGAGTTCCTGACCTCACAAATGGGCACAAATTCCCACAGACACCCTCCAGAATCTTGTAGAAAGCATTTCAAGAAGAGTGGAGGATGTTATAAGGGGGCAATTCTATCTTCCTCACCTGGCTCCATATTAATGGCCATAGGTTTGGGATGTCCATCCAGCCAACATAGGTGCGATGGTTTGTTGTCACCAAACCTTTGGCTATATAATGTACAGTATACTGTAGTGCATGATTTGCATCCATTGTATGGCTGTTAACCGCCTCTGATTTCCACTTGAAGCCTCTTGTGCAGGACAAAAGCCAACTGGGCCACCAGTCATATTGTGGAGAACAAGCAGAATCATAGCGTGATGGCTGAAGATGGGACTGCAGCAGAAGTGGTGGAGATTCTTTCAGAGGTGAGGAAGGTGTCAGGCTCCCAATAACAGGTATTGAAGAGGAGGGTCTGCTTCATTCAATATCTGTAGGTTCGTCTCATTCAATATTTGAAGGTTCATCTCATCGGGAAGTGTGACACATCTGCCTCAAGTTCCTAGTAAACATCTATTTATCTTCTCCTTTCCATTTGTCCAACCAGGGAGAAGGGTGTCTAGGTCCCCTAATTAGAATCCCTATTGTTAATAGTAACCTGTAAAGGTTCCACGCCAATGGTCAAAGTCCAAAATGGTGTCTTATTAAAAAGACTGTTTTATTGATGAAGCTCACTTGCTTTGGTGAGGCAGATCTCATGAACCAGAGATGTACCAATAGGGAGGAGGTCTTGCAAAAAATACAATCCTACAGCAACCTGTAAAGGTGCCACGCCAATGGTCAAAGTCCAAAACGGTGTCTTATTAGATATTCGGTAGAGAAAGAAGGTAAATTCCTTTTCGGGAGTTTAGACTTTCCTTTTTCATCAGGGTTGCTACAAGTATGTGGAAGGGGAGATGTCTGAACCCCTGAAACATGCTGACCTTCTGTTTCTACTGATTATCTAATAAGACTTTGTTTTGGACTGTTGTGGTGCCCACACTGCTTCCTCTGTTCCAAAATCCCAGATTTTGAGTGGTCACTAAAATATGAAGAGAGGATAAACCTACCAATGGGTACACCAGTGCCGCTGTCAACTGTCTAAGTTGGGATTTTCCTCACTTTAGAGAGGTGTCCTCTCTCAAATGTTGTTGTGTTGGTGGAGCACAAGGCGAGAGATCTCTTCTACATGAAATGGACACCAAATCAAAACTCAGACAGGGGTTCTAATCATTCTCTATTCTCTCCAAAATCCAAAAAAACACTTTGTGCTCGATGTTTCTTGCTCTTGCAGAATCCCACACCCAAGCCAGAAGCCGATTTGCCACTTCAAAGAGTAGTAGTATACCACAAAGACCAAAGTCACGAACCGTCTCAAGGTCTTCAAAAAGACCAATGTCACGAACTGTCTCAAGGTCTTCAAAAAAAAACCAAAGTCACGAACTGTCTCAAGGTCTTCAAAAAGACCAATGTCACGAACTGTCTCAAGGTCTTCAAAAAAACCAAAGTCACGAACTGTCTCAAGGTCTTCAAAAAGACCAATGTCACGAATCATCTCAAGGTCCTCAAAAAGACCAACGTCACAAATCATCTCAAGGTCCTCAAAAAGACCAAAGTCACAAATCATCTCAAGGTCTTCAAAAAGACCAATGTCAAGAATCATCTCAAGGTCCTCAAAAAGACCAACGTCAAAATCATCTCAAGGTCCTCAAAAAGACCAACGTCACAAATCATCTCAAGGTCCTCAAAATACCAATGTCAAGAACCATCTCAAGGTCCTCAGAAAGACCAAATTCATGAACCATCTCAAAGTCAGAAATACCTCAGAACCATCTCAAAGTCCTCAGAAATACCAAAGTCAGGAACCATCTCAAGGTCCTCAGATTTGAACTCTTGATGCTGTTCATCTATTCCTCAGCCAAAAAAGCTACCTCACTAAAAAAATTCCCGAAAAAGAGACGATCCTTTCTACTCAACAAAAACTACCTACTCCACTTGGGGCCAAAACCATCGACACTACGGGAGATTATGACTTCCAATATTCGTTGCCAAAGGTGTCCTGACCAAAGGTGAACCTTTTTAATTTGGTTTCCACAGCAGCTTTAATTTTTGGATACCAAAGGGTGAAACCCTAGATAGGCCCTCCACCTAGGGATCCCGTCTGATCTCTCTTCTTCCGGACACATTATCCGATTTTACGGCCAAAGACGACAGGAAGCCAAAAAGCCAAACGAGCAACTTCTCACACACACGGAAAAGGGTCAACGCGTCTCGTCAAAAGACCAGATTGTCTCCCACGGCCATTTTGGCGTTCATCGATTTGACCCGGATTTACGGAGCTACAAAAGAGAACTGGCATCTGCACAATGCGGCGGAGCCGCGACTTCACGCGCTAATTGGGAACAATCGCTAATTAGTAGACGGAGTTTCATGGGCCCCACCAGCTTCCTCCTATCCGTCTTCCCCCTTTGTGGCTCTTTTTTTAGAACCCAGACAGGGTTTTTGGTAGACGAATTTTAGGATATTTTCGACCAAATTGAACAATGTGGAGGACTTTTTAATGTTTTTATTAATGTTCGACTAGTTTCTGGGTCGGCGTAAAGGATGGAAAGTTGTCTGGCTTTGACCGGCCGTGAATGAAAGGCCTTCAGATGGACCAAAGGACTCAGATTAAAGCGGGATACGGGAGTATCGAATAAACAGACATCTATCCATTGTATTCCCCAACAAGGAGCTATTCATTCCTGTGCTACCTAGCCCTCCCCCCACTCTGACTCTGTGAATGTCTTCGGTAACAGGGCCGCCTGCCAAAAGAAACACGGTTAACCCTTCACCTCGCGGTGCATCTCAAGGAAACCCGACTGGTGATCGCAGGTCTCTCTGAGATGATAGCGTCACCTGCTGGTGGTCCTACAGAATGCAGGGTGCCGACGACTGAAGGATTTAGCACCGAGTGGCAGTTGTTGGTCCATAGTCCCCAGCATGCAATGCTGCCCTCTGTAGGTTGGGTAGGTGGTGGAGTGGTAGTTGTTGGTCCATAGTCCCAGCATGCAATGCTGCCCTCTGTAGGTTGGGTAGGTGGTGGAGTGGCAGTTGTTGGTCCATAGTCCCAGCATGCAATGCTGCCCTCTGTAGGTTGGGTAGGTGGTGGAGTGGCAGTTGTTGGTCCATAGTCCCAGCATGCAATGCTGCCCTCTGTAGGTTGGGAAGGTGGTGGAGTGGCAGTTGTTGGTCCATAGTCCCAGCATGCAATGCTGCCCTCTGTAGGTTGGGTAGGTGGTGGAGTGGCAGTTGTTGGTCCATAGTCCCAGCATGCAATGCTGCCCTCTGTAGGTTGGGTAGGTGGTGGAGTGGCAGTTGTTGGTCCATAGTCCCAGCATGCAGTGCTGCCCTCTGTAGGTTGGGAAGGTGGTGGAGTGGCAGTTGTTGGTCCATAGTCCCAGCATGCAATGCTGCCCTCTGTAGGTTGGGTAGGTGGTGGAGTGGCAGTTGTTGGTCCATAGTCCCAGCATGCAATGCTGCCCTCTGTAGGTTGGGTAGGTGGTGGAGTGGCAGTTGTTGGTCCATAGTCCCAGCATGCAATGCTGCCCTCTGTAGGTTGGGAAGGTGGTGGAGTGGCAGTTGTTGGTCCATAGTCCCAGCATGCAGTGCCACCCTTTGTAGGCTGGGTAGGGTGGTGGAGTGGTAGTTGTTGGTCCATAGTCCCAGCATGCAGCTGCCACCCTCTGTAGGTTGGGTAGGTGGTGGAGTGGTAGTTGTTGGTCCATAGTCCCAGCATGCAATGCCACCCTCTGTAGGTTGGGTAGGTGGTGGAGTGGTAGTTGTTGGTCCATAGTCCCAGAATGGCTTCAACCCTCTGCATACTGTGTCACCCTCTGTAGGTTGGGAAGTGATGGAGTGGTGAAGTGGTCCATAGTCCCAGCATGCAATGCCACCCTCTGGGTTGGGTAGGTGATATGGACCAGTGGTAACTGCCACTCCCAGCATGGGCTTCCCCTCTGTCTACAAAGGGTGGCTTTGCATGCTGGGACTAGTGGACCAATGCTGGGATTATGCCACTGCCACCTCCAACACCTTCCCAGTCTACAAAGGGTGGCTTTGCATGCTGGGACTATGGACCAACTGCCACTCCACCGCCTACCCAACCTACAAAGGGTGGCTTTGCATGCTGGGACTATGGACCAACAACTGCCACTCCACCACTTTCCCAGCCTACAAACGGTGGCTTTGCATGCTGGGACTATGGACCCACAACTGCCACTCCACCACCTTCCCAGCCTTCAAAGGGTGGCAGTGCATGCTAGGACTATGGACCGACTGCCACTCCACCACCTACCCAACCTACAGTTGTTGGTCCATAGCCCCAGCATGCACTGTGTCACCCTCTGTAGGTTGGGTAGGTGGTGGAGTGGCAGTTGTTGGTCCATAGCCCCAGCATGCACTGTGTCACCCTCTGTAGGTTGGGTAGGTGGTGGAGTGGCAGTTGTTGGTCCATAGCCCCAGCATGCACTGTGTCACCCTCTGTAGGTTGGGTAGGTGGTGGAGTGGCAGTTGTTGGTCCATAGTCCCAGCATGCACTGTGTCACCCTCTGTAGGTTGGGTAGGTGGTGGAGTGGCAGTTGTTGGTCCATAGCCCCAGCATGCACTGTGTCACCTTCTGTAGGTTGGGTAGGTGGTGGAGTGGCAGTTGTTGGTCCATAGCCCCAGCATGCACTGTGTCACCCTCTGTAGGTTGGGTAGGTGGTGGAGTGGCAGTTGTTGGTCCATAGTCCCCAGCATGCACTGTGTCACCCTCTGTAGGTTGGGTAGGTGGTGGAGTGGCAGTTGTTGGTCCATAGTCCCAGCATGCACTGTGTCACCCTCTGTAGGTTGGGTAGGTGGTGGAGTGGCAGTTGTTGGTCCATAGTCCCAGCATGCACTGTGTCACCCTCTGTAGGTTGGGTAGGTGGTGGAGTGGCAGTTGTTGGTCCATAGTCCCAGCATGCACTGTGTCACCCTCTGTAGGTTGGGTAGGTGGTGGAGTGGCAGTTGTTGGTCCATAGTCCCAGCATGCACTGTGTCACCCTCTGTAGGTTGGGTAGGTGGTGGAGTGGCAGTTGTTGGTCCATAGCCCCAGCATGCACTGTGTCACCTTCTGTAGGTTGGGTAGGTGGTGGAGTGGCAGTTGTTGGTCCATAGTCCCAGCATGCACTGCCACCCTAAAGTGGCCAAGGCAGCCGCCTGTACTGCCCCTCCTGCTGGTCACATGGTGTTTGCACCCATGGGACGTATGTGCAGTGTATGTATATTTAAGCATTGTCCCCAATCCTGACATGCCAGTTCTTGTGTTCGGGACGATCAGGAATGCACACGCGTGTAGCTCGGAGCACTGCTTGGAGAATATATGTCACAGACTACAGACAGGGCCGGACGTATGTTATAGACCAGAGATATCTGCACTCAGCTGAGTCTGCAGGGCCAACGGGCTTCAGCTAAGACCACACCCCTTTAGGAACGATGATTGACAGCGGGCTCTTGCTGAGGCTGTGATCATTGACTCGGTATGACAGCGGGCTCTTGCTGAGGCTGTGATCCTGATTCGGTATGACAGCGGGCTCTTGCTGAGGCTGTGATCATTGACTCGGTATGACAGCGGGCTCTTGCTGAGGCTGTGATCCCTGACTCGGTATGACAGCGGGCTCTTGCTGAGGCTGTGATCCCTGACTCGGTATGACAGCGGGCTCTTGCTGAGGCTGTGATCAGTGACTCAGTATGACAGCGGGCTCTTGCTGAGGCTGTGATCCCTGACTCGGTATGACAGCGGGCTCTTTGAGGCTGTGATCCCTGACTCGGTATGACAGCGGGCTCTTGCTGAGGCTGTGATCCCTGACTCGGTATGACAGCGGGCTCTTGCTGAGGCTGTGATCATTGACTCGGTATGACAGCGGGCTCTTGCTGAGGCTGTGATCCCTGACTCGGTATGACAGCGGGCTCTTGCTGAGGCTGTGATCCCTGACTCGGTATGACAGCGGGCTCTTGCTGAGGCTGTGATCCCTGACTCGGTATGACAGCGGGCTCTTGCTGAGGCTGTGATCAGTGACTCGGTATGACAGCGGGCTCTTGCTGAGGCTGTGATCATTGACTCGGTATGACAGCGGGCTCTTGCTGAGGCTGTGATCATTGATTCGGTATGACAGCGGGCTCTTGCTGAGGCTGTGATCAGTGACTCGGTATGACAGCGGGCTCTTGCTGAGGCTGTGATCCCTGACTCGGTATGACAGCAGGCTCTTGCTGAGGCTGTGATCATTGACTCGGTATGACAGCAGGCTCTTGCTGAGGCTGTGATCCCTGACTCGGTATGACAGCGGGCTCTTGCTGAGGCTGTGATCCCTGACTCGGTATGACAGCGGGCTCTTGCTGAGGCTGTGATCCCTGACTCGGTATGACAGCGGGCTCTTGCTGAGGCTGTGATCATTGACTCGGTATGACAGCGAGCTCTTGCTGAGGCTGTGATCCCTGACTCGGTATGACAGCGGGCTCTTGCTGAGGCTGTGATCCCTGACTCGGTATGACAGCGGGCTCTTGCTGAGGCTGTGATCAGTGACTCGGTATGACAGCGGGCTCTTGCTGAGGCTGTGATCATTGACTCGGTATGACAGCAGGCTCTTGCTGAGGCTGTGATCCCTGACTCAGTATGACAGCGGGCTCTTGCTGAGGCTGTGATCCCTGACTCGGTATGACAGAGGGCTCTTGCTGAGGCTGTGATCATTGACTCGGTATGACAGCAGGCTCTTGCTGAGGCTGTGATCCCTGACTCTGTATGACAGCGGGCTCTTGCTGAGGCTGTGATCCCTGACTCTGTATGACAGCGGGCTCTTGCTGAGGCTGTGATCATTGACTCTGTATGACAGCAGGCTCTTGCTGAGGCTGTGATCCCTGACTCGGTATGACAGCGGGCTCTTGCTGAGATTGTGATCATTGACTCGATATGACAGCGGGCTCTTGCTGAGGCTGTGATCATTGACTCGGTATGACAGCGGGCTCTTGCTGAGGCTGTGATCCCTGACTCTGTATGACAGCGGGCTCTTGCTGAGGCTGTGATCAGTGACTCGGTATGACAGCGGGCTCTTGCTGAGGCTGTGATCCCTGACTCGGTATGACAGCGGGCTCTTGCTGAGGCTGTGATCATTGACTCGGTATGACAGCGGGCTCTTGCTGAGGCTGTGATCCCTGACTCGGTATGACAGCGGGCTCTTGCTGAGGCTGTGATCCCTGACTCTGTATGACAGCGGGCTCTTGCTGAGGCTGTGATCCCTGACTCGGTATGACAGCGGGCTCTTGCTGAGGCTGTGATCATTGACTCGGTATGACAGCGGGCTCTTGCTGAGGCTGTGATCCCTGACTCGGTATGACAGCGGGCTCTTGCTGAGGCTGTGATCCCTGACTCGGTATGACAGCGGGCTCTTGCTGAGGCTGTGATCCCTGACTCGGTATGACAGCGGGCTCTTGCTGAGGCTGTGATCCCTGACTCGGTATGACAGCGGGCTCTTGCTGAGGCTGTGATCCCTGACTCGGTATGACAGCGGGCTCTTGCTGAGGCTGTGATCCATTGACTCGGTATGACAGCGGGCTCTTGCTGAGGCTGTGATCCCTGACTCGGTATGACAGCGGGCTCTTGCTGAGGCTGTGATCCTGACTCGGTATGACAGCGGGCTCTTGCTGAGGCTGTGATCAATGACTCGGTATGACAGCGGGCTCTTGCTGAGGCTGTGATCATTGACTCGGTATGACAGCGGGCTCTTGCTGAGGCTGTGATCATTGACTCGGTATGACAGCGGGCTCTTGCTGAGGCTGTGATCCCTGACTCGGTATGACAGCGGGCTCTTGCTGAGGCTGTGATCCCTGACTCGGTATGACAGCGGGCTCTTGCTGAGGCTGTGATCCCTGACTCGGTATGACAGCGGGCTCTTGCTGAGGCTGTGATCATTGACTCTGTATGACAGCGGGCTCTTGCTGAGGCTGTGATCATTGACTCTGTATGACAGCGGGCTCTTGCTGAGGCTGTGATCATTGACTCGGTATGACAGCGGGCTCTTGCTGAGGCTGTGATCATTGACTCGGTATGACAGCGGGCTCTTGCTGAGGCTGTGATTCCTGACTCGGTATGACAGCGGGCTCTTGCTGAGGCTGTGATCATTGACTCTGTATGACAGCGGGCTCTTGCTGAGGCTGTGATCCTGACTCGGTATGACAGCGGGCTCTTGCTGAGGCTGTGATCATTGACTCGGTATGACAGCGGGCTCTTGCTGAGGCTGTGATCATTGACTCGGTATGACAGCGGGCTCTTGCTGAAGCTGTGATCCCTGACTCGGTATGACAGCGGGCTCTTGCTGAGGCTGTGATCCCTGACTCGGTATGACAGCAGGCTCTTGCTGAGGCTGTGATGACTCGGTATGACAGCGGGCTCTTGCTGAGGCTGTGATCATTGACTCGGTATGACAGCGGGCTCTTGCTGAGGCTGTGATCCCTGACTCGGTATGACAGCGGGCTCTTGCTGAGGCTGTGATCCCTGACTCGGTATGACAGCGGGCTCTTGCTGAGGCTGTGATCCCTGACTCGGTATGACAGCGGGCTCTTGCTGAGGCTGTGATCATTGACTCGGTATGACAGCGGGCTCTTGCTGAGGCTGTGATCATTGACTCGGTATGACAGCGGGCTCTTGCTGAGGCTGTGATCCCTGACTCGGTATGACAGCAGGCTCTTGCTGAGGCTGTGATCCCTGACTCGGTATGACAGCGGGCTCTTGCTGAGGCTGTGATCCCTGACTCGGTATGACAGCGGGCTCTTGCTGAGGCTGTGATCATTGACTCGGTATGACAGCGGGCTCTTGCTGAGGCTGTGATCATTGACTCGGTATGACAGCGGGCTCTTGCTGAGGCTGTGATCCCTGACTCGGTATGACAGCGGGCTCTTGCTGAGGCTGTGATCCCATTGACTCGGTATGACAGCGGGCTCTTGCTGAGGCTGTGATCCCTGACTCGGTATGACAGCGGGCTCTTGCTGAGGCTGTGATCCCTGACTCGGTATGACAGCGGGCTCTTGCTGAGGCTGTGATCATTGACTCGGTATGACAGCGGGCTCTTGCTGAGGCTGTGATCCCTGACTCGGTATGACAGCGGGCTCTTGCTGAGGCTGTGATCATTGACTGTATGACAGCGGGCTCTTGCTGAGGCTGTGATCCCTGACTCAGTATGACAGCGGGCTCTTGCTGAGGCTGTGATCATTGACTCGGTATGACAGCGGGCTCTTGCTGAGGCTGTGATCATTGACTCAGTATGACAGCGGGCTCTTGCTGAGGCTGTGATCATTGACTCGGTATGACAGCGGGCTCTTGCTGAGGCTGTGATCATTGACTCCGTATGAGTTCAGCCACATATAGTTCAGTGGGTAGGACTCTGCAAAGCACCAGCCAATCAGAGGCCAGGGAGTGATGACATATGCTCAGCCATAGCAGGTCTTCTGCTGCGCATGTCGGTATGAATTTCTTTGGCATTATTTACGACCTGCAAAGCGGATCCATCAGGAGGAGGGACTTTATTATTTTACATTTTTTTTGGAAGGCAATAATTAACCGTTTGCTGACCAACATATGAACATCCCATCAGTTACTACAAGTGCGCCAAGCGTCATACTCACAATCCACCACAGGATGGCGCCGGAGTACAGCCACACAGAACCATCCCTGTACTTCAAGCCATTTTATTCGGCACATGGAACATATTTTTCCATAGAGCAATTACAACCCCCCCCCCCCCCCCCCACACACCACACCCAACCAAAAATATTCCCCCCCTAACGCCAAACATACTTCTCATTCTGGAACCGTTTACCAGGAATAACTGTCCTTTCCATGAATTCTACACAAAGCCAAATGAAAAAAAAAAAAAATGTTCAAATCCACTTTACCAGTTAACTGCCATTTTGTATGAACTTGTTGGAGGTCGGCCGGCCGGGCTCGCCAAAGCTGAACCGCAGTTGAAGCGGATTCGATCTCCGTCAGTTATGTTGTCTCAAATGTTTGTACCAACAGATTGTAAATTTGTGTATGAATAAAGTTTTTTTTTTTTTTTTTGGTTTCAAAAAACCGGCCCGGGCCGAGAATGTTCAAAGGATCCCTAAAGTTTCAAAATGATACATTAAGTTTGAATAAAATATACAACCCGTCTTCTCCGACCATTTCGTTTTTTTTCTGTTTTTTTACCTGGTGATCCTGCCAGGAAGGCACTTCCTGTCGTAGGGTGACAACGCTCGCAATACTGACTCTATGGGACAGCGGCGTTGTCACCCTAGGATGGGGGGGGGGGGGGGTGTAGTTTACAGAGAGAGCTGGGAACAATGTACAGTGACTGATGAAAGTGCAGCGCAGGAATTTACCAAAAATAATAGGAGGCGATTCCAACCTCGTGTCTGTTCCTTCCCAGTGCCATCATCAGGACCATGTACAGGCATGGCTGTGTTTATGTTCAGCCTGTGTGCGGTCTGCGCTGTGACTGCTGACAGGGACTGAAGACTGAGGCATGGGTTTCGTGCTGCCGTGCACTTATGTAGTCAATGGAGATCACAAACTGCAGGAAGGAAGTGGCCCCTGCATGGGCTTAGTGCCGTCATTCATCAAGGCTTGCATTTCCAGGCAACCCATTGGTGTGTGCTGCAAGGACGGGGCCCGCTACATGGACTCAGCCCCATCGTTCCTCAAAGCATGTGATTCCAGGCAGCCTATTGGTGAATTGCTGCACTGCACCTACGCAGTCACTGGAGATCACAAACTGCAAGAAGGACGGGGCCTGCTACATGGACTCAGCCCCATCGTTCCTCAAAGCATGCAACCTATTAATGCATTGCTGCAATGCACCTACGCAGTCACTGGAGATCACAAACTGCAAAAGAAGACGGGGCCCGCTACATGGACTCAGCCCCATCGTTCCTCAAAGCATGTGATTCCAGCCAACCTATTGGTGAATTGCTGCACTGCACCTACGTAGTCACTGGAGATCACAAACTGCAAGAAGGACGGGGCCCGCTACATGGACTCAGCCCCATCGTTCCTCAAAGCATGCAACCTATTAATGCATTGCTGCAATGCACCTACGCAGTCACTGGAGATCACAAACTGCAAAGGAACGATGGTTCCTCAAAGTATTCAGGCAACCTATTGGTGAATTGCTGCACTGCACCTATGCAGTCACTGGAGATCACAAACTGCAAAGGAAGATGGTTCCTCAAAGTAAGGCAACCTATTGGTGAATTGCTGCAATGCACCTACGCAGTCACTGGAGATCACAAACTGCAAGAAGGACGGAGCCCACTACATGGACTCAGCCCCATCGTTCCTCAAAGCATGTGATTCCAGCCAGCCTAATTGGTGAATTGCTGCACTGCACCTATGCAGTCACTGGAGATCACAAACTGCAAGAAATAAGGACCCCACCCACCACCCCCCCCCCCCCCTACAAGGACTTACCCCTACTGATCCTCAAAACATGCGACTCCAGGCAACCAAACGTCATGCGTTCTGCAGTGCTCTTGTGGCCTTAGCATGTGATTCCAGGGAACCTATTGCTGCAATGCACCTACGCAGTCACTGGAGATCACAAACTGCAAGAAGTAGGGGGCTCATACAAGGGCTTAGCCCCACTGTTCCTCAGAGCATGTGATTTCAGGCAACCTATTGGTGCATTGCTGCACTGCACCTATGTAGTTACTGGAGATCACAAACTGCAAGAAGGAGGGGGCTCATACAAGGGCTTAGCCCCACTGTTCCTCAAAGCAGGTGATTTCAGGCAACCTATTGCTGCACTGCACCTACGTAGTCACTGGAGATCACAAACTGCAGAGCAGGAAGTGGCCTTAACATGTGGTGTGTGCTGCAGTGCATTTTTGCAGTCACTGAGGACCACAAACAAAGATGGAAGGGACCTCTACATGGAGTTAGCCACACTGTTCCTCAAAGCATGTGATTCTAAGAAACTAATTGATCCATTGCTGCACTGCACCTATGCAGTCACCAGAGATCACAAACCGCAGAGCAGGAAGTGGGCTTGACATGGAATTCCAGGCAACCAATCAGCATGCTTGTGAACCTCAGAGACTGCATAGGTGCAGTGCAGAAAACATGCTGATTGGTTCCCTGGAATCACATGTCAAGCCCACTTCCTGCTCTGCGGTTTGTGATCTCCAGTGACTGCATAGGTGCAGTGCAGCAAACTGCAGAGGAGGAAGAGGCCTTCACATGTGATTCCGTGCGACCAATTGGTGTGTGCTGCAATGCATTTATGCAGTCACTGAGGACCAAAGCATGTGATTCCAAGCACCCGATTGATGCGTTGCTGCAACGCACTTGGGCAGTCACCGGTGATCACAAACTGCAAGAAGGAAGGGGCCCCCACATGGGCTTTAAAACATGTGACTCCAGGCCACCAATTGATGGGTGCTGCAATGCATTTATGCAGTCACTGGAGATCACAAACTGCAAGAAATAAGGGCCCCTTACATGGACTTAGCCCCAGTGTTCCTCAAAACGTGATACCAGGCAACCAATCAGCATGTTTGCTGCACTGCACCTATGCAGTCACTGGAGATTACAAACCGCAGAGCAGGAAGTGGGCTTGACATGTGATTCCAGGCAACCAATCAGCATGTTTGTGATCTCCAGTGACTGCATAGGCGCAGTGCAGCAAACATGCCGATTGGTTCCTGGAATCACATGTCAAGCCCACTTCCTGCTCTGCGGTTTGTGATCTCCAGTGACTGCACAGGTGCAGTTCAGCAAACATGCCGATTGGTTGCCTGGAATCACATGTCAAGCCCACTTCCTGCTCTGCAGTGCAGTTTTGTGATCTCCAGTGACTGCATAGGTGCAGTGCAGCAAACATGCCGATTGGTTCCCTGGAATCACGTGTCAAGCCCACTTCCTGCTCTGCGGTTTGTGAGCTCCAGTGACTGCATAGGTGCAGTGCAGCAAACATGCCGATTGGTTCCCTGGAATCACGTCAAGCCCACTTCCTGCTCTGCGGTTGGTGATCTCCAGTGACTGCATAGGTGCAGTGCAGCAAACTGCAGAGGAGGAAGAGGCCTTCACATGTGATTCCGTGCGACCAATTGGTGTGTGCTGCAATGCACTTGGGCAGTCACCGGTGATCACAAACTGCAAGAAGGAAGGGGCCCCCACATGGACATGTGACTCCAGGCAACCAATCGGTGAGCAGACCCCCAGAACTACGGCTAATGAAGCGATCAGCGATAGGGTGACAACACGGAACATCTCCAACACACATGACGTCCGTGTCCCCTCCCCCCGGCTGTTCACTCCCAGCGTTTAGAACTCCGCCCTAAACACAATCTGGCCCCGCCCCCACCCTCAATGAACTCCACAGCAACATAAAAAGTTATAAACCGTTCCTTTCTTTATTAAACGAAGCTTGCAAGTGATAAATATTACAAATGGTTTTGAGTTTGTTTTTTTTTTTAAATCCTTTCTCCAAAATTGAGCTTTATTATTTATTTATTTATTTATTTTTTTTAAACTTTTTGAATTTTTTTTTTTCCGTTTTTTTTTTTTTTTTATTAATCTGCAGAAGTCAGTCACTGTTGGGGGAGGGG
This sequence comes from Staurois parvus, assembly GCA_951230385.1. Lineage (NCBI taxonomy): Eukaryota > Metazoa > Chordata > Amphibia > Anura > Ranidae > Staurois > Staurois parvus. Next base: position 147,423 of record CATNWA010020310.1, read on the forward strand.
GTGGGGAGGCGGAGTCTGGAAAGAAACGAATTTCCAAAAACACGAATGTGGAACCGAGGTAATAAAATAAATTCAGAAATTAAGAGGGAACACCTTCAGCGCGCAAAAGGCAGCTTGGCCCCTCCCCCCCCCCCCTCATTGCCGCTTCCTATAGGTTAGGTGGGTGAACCAACCGGAGCTCATGCTGGCAGAGGTGACTCACCCCCCCCCCCCCGATTCCTTTACCCAATCACAGTGCCGGAGCCGCGATTCCCACGATTCCGCGTTCGCTGACGCCGCGCACCAATCCCGGATCGCTTCAGATTAGCGGTCAGTTCTGAGGATTTCCTCCCGTTCTGTTCAGCGTCAATCACACTATTTTTTTTTCATATTTTTTTTCCAAATTTTGATTTCACTTTTTTTTATGTTCTCATAATTCCCGTTCAGAAAAAAAAAAAAAAACAAATCTCCTCCCATTAGATCCAGCAGACGGCGACCACGCCGGGCTCAACATGGCCCAGAATGGTCAGCATTTCACCTTCAATCCATCAGAGAGGAGGAAACTGAGTTGTTTTTTTCTGGGCGAGAGAGTGAGGACATCAGAGAAAAAGGGGGGGGGGAGGAGACAAGAGAAGAGGGGGAGGAGACAAGAACAGAAGGGGGTGGAGAGATGGGGAGAGGAGATATAAAGGAGGGAAAAAGGGGAGGAGAAATCGGGATAAAAAAGAGAGTGGGGGGGGAGGGAGAGAGAAAGGAGAGGAGGGGGAAGGGAGAGAGGGGAGGAGACAAGAGAAGATGGGGGGAGGAGAGAGGGGGGGAGAAAATGAGAGAGAGAAGGGGGTTAAAGTGGGAGGAGAGAAGATCTGGATCCGTACTGACATCTGACATCGCTCGGTCTGGATCCGCACTGGATCTGACGTCGCTCAGCCTGGATCACTGGGATCCGCACTGAGATCTGACGTCGCTCGGCCTGGATCCGCACTGAGATCTCTGACGTCGCTCGGCCTGGATCCGCACTGAGATCTGACGTCGCTCGGTCTGGATCCGCACTGAGATCTGACGTCGCTCGGCCTGGATCCGCACTGAGATCTGACGTCGCTCGGCCTGGATCCGCACTGAGATCTGACGTCGCTCGGCCTGGATCCGCGCTGAGATCTGACGTCGCTCGGCCTGGATCCGCACTGAGATCTGACGTCGCTCGGCCTGGATCCGCACTGAGATCTGACGTCGCTCGGCCTGGATCCGCACTGAGATCTGACGTCGCTCGGCCTGGATCCGCACTGAGATCTGACTCGCTCGGATCCGCTGGATCCGCGCTGAGATCTGACGTCGCTCGGCCTGGATCCGCACTGAGATCTGACGTCGCTCGGCCTGGATCTACACTGAGATCTGACGTCGCTCGGCCTGGATCCGCACTGAGATCTCGGCGTGGATCGCACTGAGATCTGACGTCGCTCGGCCTGGATCCGCACTGGGATCTGACGTCGCTCGGCCTGGATCCGCACTGAGATCTGACGTCGCTCGGCCTGGATCCGCACTGAGATCTGACGTCGCTCGGCCTGGATCCGCACTGGATCTGACGTCGCTCGGCCTGGATCCGCACTGAGATCTGACGTCGCTCGGCCTGGATCCGCGCTGACATCTGACGTCGCTCGGCCTGGATCCGCACTGGATCTGACGTCGCTCGGCCTGGATCCGCACTGAGATCTGACGTCGCTCGGCCTGGATCCGCACTGAGATCTGACGTCGCTCGGCCTGGATCCGCACTGGGATCTGACGTCGCTCGGCCTGGATCCGCACTGAGATCTGACGTCGCTCGGCCTGGATCCGCACTGAGATCTGACGTCGCTCGGTCCTGGATCCGCACTGAGATCTGACGTCGCTCGGCCTGGATCCGTACTGAGATATGACGTCGCTCGGCCTGGATCCGCACTGAGATCTGACGTCGCTCGGCCTGGATCTACACTGAGATCTGACGTCGCTCGGCCTGGATCTACACTGAGATCTGACGTCGCTCGGCCTGGATCTACACTGAGACACTGGGATCTGACGTCGCTCGGCCTGGATCTGCACTGAGATCTGACGTCGCTCGGCTCCAGTCCCAACTGTCATTTGTCATTTCTTTTCCTTTTTACAATCTGTGGGCGTGTCCCTCCTGTCTGGGGTCCCTCGTCGTTTTCGGATTTCAGGCCCCTCCCCCCCGACGCGCAGCTGAGCAAGGCATGCTGGGACTTGTAGTTCTGAAGCTGCAGACTATTTCTGTGCTATGATTGGGAGCCCCTCCCCTTTCAGTCGGGGGGGCGGGGCCGGCTGCCTGTCGCACGCTCACGCACACACGGGACGATGGCACACAGTGAGCTCACACCATCAGAACTTTGATTTTTGTTCTTTTGACCTTTTTTTTACATAATTTACAACATTTTCTGGAGGTTTTTTTTTATTATTTTATGTCCAGAGATAACTTTTTTTTTTTTTTTTTTTTCATCTTTTTTTTTTTTTTTTTTACACTGAGAACAAAAAGTTGTCGTTGCGTCGAATCTGCAGCAAAAAAAAACCATTTCTGACCGTATTCGTTATTTTGTATAAAGGAATCGAAAACGTCGGGTTTTGGGGATCATTGCATAAAAGGAAGGGGGGGGGGGGGGGGGGGGGGAGGGGTTTAGTTATTTTTTTTTTTCACGTACAAAAATCACTCGTTGGAGAAGCGAAGGTTTCCACCGGACCGCGGGAGGACGCCGGGGAAGAGGGGGGGCAAAAAAAATGGGGGTGAGAATATAAAACCTAGAAAACCGGGGGCGCGATAACGATTTTTAACATTTTGACCACGCCCCCCCCAGGTTTTATAACCTCTGTAATTGGCCCGATGGTAAGGGTGCCAAGGAGGGGCGGGGCAGCTGCAGCGAGCCGGGGGGGGGGGGGGGGGGGGGGGCTTATTAAGAAGCAGCACATTTATAATGGGGTGTCATCTAACATGGCGCTCCCCCCCCCCCACAAAAAATTAATGCCTTTATCAGAACTGGCGACAGCAAATGGGACGCACCTTTGTAACGGGCGATACAATGTAACAAATCTAGAGAACACTAGAGGGAATAAACAATACAATGTAGCCGAGGGGGGGGGGGGGGGGGGGGGGGGGATGGTGACCATTGGCTGCATTTATAGTGAAGTACCGCCTTACGGCCACTAGATGGGGCTAAGGAGTGCAGGAAAGACAATTGTGTAACAGTGGATACAATGTAACAATTCTAGAGAACACTAGAGGGAATAAACAATACAATGTAGCCGAGGGGGGGGGGGGGGGGGGGGGATGGTGACCATTGGCTGCATTTATAGTGAAGTACCGCCTTACGGCCACTAGATGGGGGCTGAGGAGTGCAGGAAAGACAATGTAACAAGGGATACAATGTAACAATTCTAGAGAACACTAGAGGGAATAAAGAATACAATGTAGCCGAGGGGATTGTGACCATTGGCTACATTTACAGTGGTGAAGTACCGCCTTACGGCCACTAGATGGGGCTGAGGAGCGCAGGAAAGACAACGTAACAAGGGATACAATGTAACAATTCGCAGGAAAGCTAGAAGGAATAAACAACACAATGTAGCTGATGGTCACAATTCCCTCGGCTACATTGATTTGTTTATTCCCTCTAGTGTTCTCTAGAATTGTTACATTGTATCACCTGATTACCGCGTCTTTCCTGCGCTCCTCAGCCCCATCTAGCGGCCGTAAGGCGGTACTTCACCACTGTAAATGTAGCCAATGGTCACAATCCCCTGGGCTACATTGGATTAAGTACCGCCTTACGGCCCCTAGATGGGGCTGAGGAGCGCAGGAAAGACGCCATAACAAGGCATACAATGTAACAATTCGCAAGAACGCCAGAGGGGATTGTGACCATCAGCTACATTGATTTGTTTATTCCCTACATTTACAGTGGTGAAGTACCGCCTGACGGCCGCTAGATGGGGCTGAGGAGCGCAGGAAAGACGCGGTATCAGGTGATACAATGTAACAAATCTAGAGAACACTAGAGGGAATAGGCAAATCAATGAAGCCAATGGGTCACAATCCCCTCGACTACATTGGATTAAGTACCGCCTTATGGCCACTAGTTGGGGCTGAGGAGCGCAGGAAAGATGCCATAACAAGGGATACAATGTAACAAATCTAGAGAACACTAGAGGGAATAAACAAATCAATGTAGCTGATGGTCACAATTCCCTACATTGATTTGGCGTTCTTGCGAATTGTTACATTGTATCACCTGATACCTCGTCTTTCCTGCGCTCCTCAGCCCCATCTAGCGGCCGTAAGGCGGTACTTCATCACTGTAAATGAAGCCAATGGTCACAATCCCCTAGGCTACATTGGATTAAGTACCGCCTTACGGCCTCTAGATGGAGCTGAGGAGCGCAGGAAAGACTTGGTAACAAGGGATACGATGTAACAAATCTAGAGAACACTAGAGGGAATAGGCAAATCAGTGAAGCCAATGGTCACAATCCCCCGGCTACATTGTATTGTTTATTCCCTCTGGCGTTCTCTAGATTTGTTACATTGTATTCCTTGTTACGGCATCTTTCCTGCGCTCCTCAGCCCCATCTAGTGGCCATAAGGCAGTACTTAATCCAATGTAGCCTAGGGGATTGTGACCATTGGCTACATTTACAGTGTGAAGTACCGCCTTATGGCCGCTAGATGGAGCTGAGGAGCGCAGGAAAGACAATGTAACAAGGGATACAATGTAACAATTCTAGAAAAATAAACAAATCAAGGTAGCCGATAGTCACAATCCCCCCGGCTACATTGATTTGTTTATTCCCTCTAGCGTCCTCCTGAATTGTTACATTGTATCACCCGTTACCTTGTCTTTCCTGCACTCCACAGCTCCATCTAGCGGCCGTAAGGCGGTACTTCACTGTAAATGTAGCCAATGGTCACAATTCCCTTGCCTACATTGGATTAAGTACTGCCTTACGGCCACTAGATGGGGCTGAGGAGCGCAGGAAAGACGCGGTAACGGGTGATACAATGTAACAATTCAGGAGAACGCTGGAGGGAATAAACAATACAATGTAGCCGGGGGGATTGTGCCCATTGGCTACATTTACAGTGGTGAAGTACCACCTTACGGCCACTAGATGGGGCTGAGGAGCGCAGGAAAGACGCTGTATTGGGCGATACAATGTAACAATTTGGGAGAGAACACTAGAGGGAATAAACAATACAATGTAGCCGGGGGGATTGTGCCCATTGGCTACATTTACAGTGGTGAAGTACCACCTTACGGCCACTAGATGGGGCTGAGGAGCGCAGGAAAGACGCTGTATCGGGCGATACAATGTAACAATTTGGGAGAACACTAGAGGGAATAAACAATACAATGTAGCTGATGGTCACAATAACCTCTAGTGTTCTCTAGATTTGTTACATTGTATCACCTGATACCGCGTCTATCCTGCGCTCCTCAGCCCCATCTAGTGGTCATAAGACGGTACATAACCCAATGTAGCTGAGGGGATTGTGCCCATTGGCTACATTTACAGTGGTGAAGTACCACCTTACGGCCGCTAGATGGGGCTGAGGAGCGCAGGAAAGACGCGGTATCAGGTGATACAATGTAACAAATCTAGAGAACACCAGAGGTTATTGTGACCATCAGCTACATTGTATTGTTTATTCCCTCTAGTGTTCTCCCAAATTGTTACATTGTATCGCCCGATACAGCGTCTTTCCTGCGCTCCTCAGCCCCATCTAGTGGCCGTAAGGCGGTACTTCACCACTGTAAATGTAGCCAATGGTCACAATCCCCTCGGCTACATTGGGTTATGTACCGTCTTATGACCACTAGATGGGGCTGAGGAGAGCAGGTAAGACGCGGTAACAAGGGATACAATGTAACAATTAGTGAGAACACTAGAGGGAATAAACAAATCAATGTAGCCAGGGGCATTGTGACCATTGGCTACATTTACAGTGGTGAAGTACCGCCTTACGGCCACTAGATGGGGCTGAGGAGCGCAGGAAAGACAACGTAACAAGGGATACAATGTAACAATTCGCAGGAAAGCTAGAAGGAATAAACAACACAATGTAGCTGATGGTCACAATTCCCTCGGCTACATTGATTTGTTTATTCCCTCTAGTGTTCTCTCCTAGATTTGTTACATTGTATCACCTGATACCGCGTCTTTCCTGCGCTCCTCAGCCCCATCTAGCGGCCGTAAGGCGGTACTTCACCACTGTAAATGTAGCCAATGGTCACAATCCCCTCGGCTACATTGGATTAAGTACCGCCTTACGGCCCCTAGATGGGGCTGAGGAGCGCAGGAAAGACGCCATAACAAGGCATACAATGTAACAATTCGCAAGAACGCCAGAGGGGATTGTGACCATCAGCTACATTGATTTGTTTATTCCCTACATTTACAGTGGTGAAGTACCGCCTTACGGCCACTAGATGGGGCTGAGGAGCGCAGGAAAGACGCCATAACAAGGGATACAATGTAACAAATCTAGAGAACACTAGAGGGAATAAACAAATCAATGTAGCCAGGGGCATTGTGACCATTGGCTACATGTACAGTGGTGAAGTACCGCCTGATGGCCCTAGATGGAGCTGAGGAGCACAGGAAAGACGCCATAACAAGGGATACAATGTAACAAATCTAGAGAACACTAGAGGGAATAAACAAATCAATGTAGCTGATGGTCACAATCCCCTCGGCTACATTGTATCGTTTATTCCCTCTGGCGTGCTTGCGAATTGTTACATTGTATCCCTTGTTAGTTTTATTGTCTTTCCTGCGCTCCTCAGCTCCACCTAGCGGCCGTTAAGGCGGTACTTCACCACAAAAAAAACAACCCGTTCGTCCAGAAGCAGAACATATCCTCAGTAACATTCGTTGTTTATGATTTCGCACAGAACGAACATAGAAGTGTTGTACAAAGAGCCCCCCTGCTGTCTCCCAGCTCCCGGGTGTGCATGACCGCACTACAAAAAAAAAAAACCTCCGCTGTTGTTGTTTCTCTTCATTGCGGTAAAGATGAAGGAGTTCGGGATGGGGGGATGGGGGGATGGGGGGGGGGGAATATTTAAAAAAATTTTTTTTTTTGGCAACTGACTTTTTTTTTCCATTTTGTGATCTGATGTGCGCCCCCTGCTGGGCTCCGGGGGGAAGTGCTGCGCAGCCGCCCCGATAACACTGAGTGAAAGTGGAAGGAGCTGTTTTTTTGTTTTTTTACATTTTGCTTGGGTGGGGGTGGGGGGGGGGGAGAGTGGAGTCGGGGGTGGGGGGGGGGGGGGGAGGGGGGCAAATCCCCCGTAGGATCATAGTACTGCCAGGGTGGGAGGCCTGCGACCTCTCGGCACGACGCCACTGGACTAACACTGATAGTTTTGCACCACGCCGCTCGTCACCATGGAAACGAAGTCACTTTTTTTGCAGCAAAAGTCCGATAAAGGATTCCTTTAAAGGGTTAAGTGCTATTTTTTTTTTTTTTTTTCTGTAATGTAATACAACTTGGGGGGTCTTTATACTGCGGAGGTCCCCAAGACACAGTAAACACAAAGTAGGTGGCACTCCGGTGCAGGGTGGGGGGGGTGGGGCCCTTTGAAGGGGAGGGGCGGGGTCATACCCCGCGAGCGAGCTGCCGAAACACTGCAAAATCCATGTCGGATCGAGGGTGTCCTCCGGTACGTCCCCCCCCCCCCTGGTCCTTGTCCACTGGGGGGGGGCTGCCAAAGTCAAAGGTGGGTGGTGGGGGAGGGGAGGGTGGGGTGTGCTTTATCCTGCTGGTGAAGACGCTGCTTGCGGCGCGATGGGCACACGCTTAGTGCAAATAAAGGTCAAACCTCCGGGCGTCTTCATACGGATCTCCGACAGCCGCACCTTCCTGCGGTCGGGGGTGGGGCGTGGCGTGGGGGGGGGGGGCGGGGCAGCAGCAGAACGTCCAGAGAAAACACGGCAATTCCTTTTTTTTTCTTTTTCTTGTCCGTTTAACGGAGAGTAATACTCTGCACTGCAGAGCTTCTGAAAGGTGGCGACGGGAAGTCATCACAGGCTGCCCCTCCCCCTGCGGTGCGGAGGGGGGTGTGGCATGTGGCAGAATAGCACCACCTCCCCCATGTGAAAAAAAAAAGGGGGTATCTTGGGGTCACCGGCAGCCCCCCCCCCTCCCCGGCCACCAGAAGGAGGAGTGATCCAAATAAAGTTTTTTTTCTTATAGTATTCCGGTGGCACCAGCGAGAAAAAAATAAAAAGTATATAAAAAAAAAAAAAAAACAAAAAAAAAACCTCTTAAAATAAAAGCGAAGCCAGTTCTGAGGACAAAAACAAGCACAACACTGACCCTTTATAAGCTGCTCTTGGAGGGAAGGAGGGTGGGGGAGGGGGTTGGACTGGCTCATCCCAGGCCTCGGTAAGGTCTGCCAGTCTGTCCGATGCGGGGGTGTTGGTGGGGGGATGGGGGTACGCTGGGGCTATTTCTGCCCAGTGATGGACTGCGATATGGAACGTGGGGGGATCATATCCAGGAGGTACTCCCGCTGCCGGTCTGCCAGGGTGACGGGTTTATGGCCTCCCATTCCGGCGTTCAGGTACGCAATGTTCACACCTGGGGGGGGGGGGAGAGAAGTCATTAACAAGGGAGGGGGGACCAGGAAAAGAACAAATGCTATTGGATGCTAATGGTAAATATACAAGAAGTCCCTAGGCATGCAAACGTGGGACTAAAGTACAAAGAGGGTCCCACAACGTACACGGCCTACACCCAACAAGGCCTAAAAACACAACGCCAACCCCCCACGGCCTACACGCCCACCCAAGGCCTAAAACACAACACACACGGCCTACACCCAACAAGGCCTAAAACACAACGTACACGGCCTACACCCAACAAGGCCTAAAACACAACGTACACGGCCTACACCCAATGAGGCCTAAAACACAACATACACGGCCCACACCCCAAGAGGCCTAAAACACAACATACACGGCCTACACCCAACGAGGCCTAAAAAACAACAACACACTACACGGCCTACACCCAACGAGGCCTAAAATACAACATACACGGCCTACACCCAATGAGGCCTAAAAACAACGTACAAGGCCTACACCCAACACGGCCTAAAACACACACCCTACACCCAACGAGGCCTAAAATACAACACACACGGCCTACACCCAACAAGGCCTAAAACACAACATACACGGCCTACACCCAACGAGGCCTAAAATACAAACGTACACGGCCTACACCCAACAAGGCCTAAAACACAACGTACACGGCCTACACCCAATGAGGCCTAAAACACAACATACACGGCCTACACCCCTGCACCCAACGAGGTCTAAAACACAAACACACACAGCCTACACCCAAGAGGCCTAAAACACAACACACACGGCCTACACCCAACGAGCCTAAAACACAACACACACGGCCTACACCCAACGAGGCCTAAAACACAACACACCACGGCCTACACCCAACGAGGCCTAAAACACAAACACACCCACGGCCTACACCCAACGAGGCCTAAAACACAACGTACACGGCCTACACCCAACGAGGCCTAAAACACAACATACACGGCCTACACCCAACGAGGCCTAAAACACAACGTACACGGCCTACACCCAACGAGGCCTAAAACACAACATACACGGCCTACACCCAAGAGGCCTAAAACACAACATACACGGCCTACACCCAACGAGACCTAAAACACAACGTACACGGCCTACACCCAACGAGACCTAAAACACAACATACACGGCCTACCCCACCCAACGAGGCTAAAAACAACAACGCCTACACACGGCCTACACAACAACGAGGCCTAAAACACAACATACACAACACACCTACACCCAAGAGGCCTAAAACACAACATACACGGCCTACACCCAACGAGGCCTAAAACACAAACACACACACGGCCTACACCCAACGAGACCTAAAACACAACATACACGGCCTACACCCAACGAGGCCTAAAACACAACATACACGGCCTACACCCAACGAGGCCTAAAACACAACGTACACGGCCTACACCCAACGAGCCTAAAACACAACATACACGGCCTACACCCAACGAGGCCTAAAACACAACACGGCCTACACGGCCTACACCCAACGAGGCCTAAAAACACAACGTACACGGCCTACACCCAACGAGGCCTAAAACACAACATACACGGCCTACACCCAACGAGGCCTAAAACACAACGTACACGGCCTACACCCAACGAGGCCTAAAACACAACATACACGGCCTACACCCAACGAGGCCTAAAACACAACATACACGGCCTACACCCAACGAGGCCTAAAATACAACACACACGGCCTACACCCAACGAGGCCTAAAACACAACATACACGGCCTACACCCAACGAGGCCTAAAACACAACACACACGGCCTACACCCAACGAGGCCTAAAACACACAACGGCCTACACCCAACGGCCTACACCCAACGAGACCTAAAACACAACATACACGGCCTACACGGCCTAAAACACCCAACGAGACCTAAAACACAACATACAAGGCCTACACCCAACGAGGCCTAAAACACAACACACACGGCCTACACCCAACGAGGCCTAAAACACAAAACACAACCTACACCCAACGGACCTAAAACACCATACACCTACACCCAACGAGGCCTAAAACACAACATACACGGCCTACACAACGGCCTACACCCAACGAGGCCTAAAATACAACGTACACGGCTTACACCCCCGCACCCCCAACGAGGCCTAAAACACAACGTACGCAGCCTACACCCCCTGCATCCAACAAGACCTAAAACACAACACACAGGGCCTACACCCCCGCACCCAACGAGACCTAAAACACAACGTACGCGGCCTACACCCCCCCCCCCCCACCCAACTTGACCTAAAACACAACATACACGGCCTACACCCCCGCACCCAACGAGGCCTAAAACACAACATACGCGGCCTACACCCCTATATAAGGTCAGAATTTGGATAATGACCAGTCATGGTCGGCTATCAGTATATTCCAGTAATAGGGTTCCTGTACCTGGCATGCCAAGCAAGCTCCCAGCCACGGGTAATTGCGGTGCCTGGGCGAAGTTGGAGAGCATGGAGCGGGCGGTGGGCATTCCTCTCTGCAGCGTGCTCTGTGGCTGGGCGGCCTGTGGGGACAAAAAAAACAATTGTAGTAAGTTGGGAGTTGTCCTCTGTAGAGTCACTGAGGCCATCAAGGAATCATGGGAGTTCAGGCAACTTTTTTCCTGCTTTGCAGTAACTTGCGACAGGAAGCCTGGACACACACGAAACCTACAATTCAAATTTCTTCACGTGCCCCCGGCAGCCTAATGTGGGTGTTATATTCAGGAACACGTTTGTCACAGAAAGTCCTTGATACATTGATAACGGTCTATGCCAAGGGTCTCCAAACTAGGTGTTGAGGAACTGCAAGTCCCATGAGGCCTTGCAAGACTCTGACAGCCACAGGCAAGACTCCCAGAGGCAGAGGCATGATGGGACTTGTAGTACTTCAACAGCTGGAGGGTCATAGTTTGGAGACCCCAGGTCTATGCGGTCATGTTATAAGTAGCTCTCCCCTGCTCTGTTCTCCTCCGGCCACCTACCGGTCTCATGGAGTGATGCCGTATGATGCTTTCCTGCTTGCTGATGGCTGGAGGGGTGCCCGGGGATAAGGAGGCCTGGTGCTGCAACCTCTGCTCGATCTCCTGCAAGACACACAACGACACCATGAAACACAGCAGAGAGGACCGCCTTTCCCAAGGTCCTATCAATGCTGTCACACGGGAAGCCATAGCTCTTTAAGGTACAGCTCATAGCAAACAACGGGTTCACTTTAAGGTCTTTCATGTGTTTTGGAGACTGGGGGCCCCATAAACAGTTGGCAAAAATCAACGAGACAGAAAATAGAATCTCTGAACTTACCGTAAAATCCTTAAGAATTCATTGAGGGACACAGGAATTCATATACAGTTGGGATATACTACTTCCTACAATAGAACTGGACACGGGCAACCAGAAAAAAAAACCATAACCCAGCCTCCGTAGACTTCTACCCAGCATGCTTCAGTTTTGTGGTCAAGGAGTACCAAGAGCATGAATAGAAACACAGATGGGTTGGACCTGTGTCCCTTAATGGACTCCAAGAATAGGATTTTACGATCCATTGAGGGACACAGGAATTCAAAAAGTCGGGACGTCCAAAAGAAATCCTACTGAGGGGAGGGCAACACAGCAACAACCGCTAACAGCCCACAGAAAGAGGACTGGCAACTCCCTGAGGCCCAGGAGCTGACTGAAGGACCAACGCCCAAATGAAACTGGATGAGGTGGAGCCCTCTACCAACCAGGGGTACCACCAGCAGAGGGTTTGGCGAATCAACCTGTAGCTCAAGCTTAGGACAGAGAAGGACATAGCCAGAGGGGAATGACTTCACACGGAAGGGAACATCAAACCAGTGAGGGATTACGCCCAGATCCTGATCTCAGCACCTGAAGCTTCTATTGGGAGAACCCGGAACAAACTTTCCTTCTATTTCCTGCTCTGGGACATGTGGAAATATTATCCCTGATATAAAGGAAGGAGAACCGAAGAACGAGCCACTCTGAGATAGGTGACTCCTTCTATAATAGAGTCCTATGAGCACACATCTCAGAGTGGCTCGTTCTTCGGTTCTCCTTTCTTTATATCAGGAATAATATTTCCACATGTCCCGGAGCAGGAAATAGAAGGAAAGTTTGTTCCGGGTTCTCCCAATAGAAGCTTCAGGTGCTGAGATCAGGATCTGGGCGTAATCCCTCACTGGTTTGATGTTCCCTTCCGTGTGAAGTCATTCCCCTCTGGCTATGTCCTCTGTCCTAACCTTGAGCTACAGGTTGGGATGGGCGATGTGTTAGGTGTCTCCTTCTATAATAGAGTCCTATGAGCACCTAACACATCGCCCGTCCCAACCTGTAGCTCAAGCTTAGGACAGAGAAGGACATAGCCAGAGGAGAATGACTTCACACGGAAGGGAACATCAAACCAGTGAGGGATTACGCAGAAATCTTGATCTCAGCACCTGAAGCTTCTATTGGGAGAACCCGGAACAAACTTTCCTTCTATTTCCTGCTCTGGGACATGAGGAAATATTAGCCCTGATATAAAGGAAGGAGAACCGAAGAACGAGCCACTCTGAGATAGGTGACTCCTTCTATAATAGAGTCCTATGAGCACACAACACATCGACCGTCCCAACCTGTAGCTCAAACTTAGGACAGAGGAGGACATAGCCAGAGAAGAATGACTTCACACGGAAGGGAACATCAAACCAGTGAGGGATTACGCCCAGATCCTGATCTCAGCACCTGAAGCTTCTATTGGGAGAACCCGGAACAAACTTTCCTTCTATTTCCTGCTCCGGGACATGTGGAAATATTATCCCTGATATAAAGGAAGGAGAACCGAAGAACGAGCCACTCTGAGATGTGTGCTCATAGGACTCTCTAATAGAAGGAGTCACCTATCTCAGAGTGGCTCGTTCTTCGGTTCTCCTTCTTTATATATCAGGGCTAATATTTCCTCATGTCCCAGAGCAGGAAATAGAAGGAAAGTTTGTTCCGGGTTCTCCCAATAGAAGCTTCAGGTGCTGAGATCAGGATCTGGGCGTAATCCTCACTGGTTTGATGTTCCCTTCCGTGTGAAGTCATTCCCCTCTGGCTATGTCCTCTGTCCTAAGCTTGAGCTACAGGTTGGGACGGGCGATGTGTTAGGTGACTTCTTCTATAATAGAGTCCTATGAGCACACAACACATCGCCCGTCCCAACCTGTAGCTCAAGCTTAGGACAGAGAAGGACATAGCCAGAGGGGAATGACTTCACACGGAAGGGAACATCAAACCAGTGAGGGATTACGCCCAGATCCTGATCTCAGCACCTGAAGCTTCTATTGGGAGAACCCGGAACGAATGTTCCTTCTATTTCCTGCTCTGGGACATGTGGAAATATTATTCCTGATATAAAGGAAGGAGAACCGAAGAACGGAACACTCTAAGATGTGTGCTCATAGGACTCTATTATAGAAGGAGTCACCTAACACATCGCCCGTCCCAACCTGTAGCTCAAGCTTAGGACAGAGGACATAGCCAGAGGGGAATGACTTCACACGGAAGGGAACATCAAACCAGTGAGGGATTACGCCCAGATCCCGATCTCAGCACCTGAAGCTTCTATTGGGAGAACCCGGAACGAACGTTCCTTCTATTTCCTGCTCTGGGACATGTGGAAATATTATTCCTGATATAAAGGAAGGAGAACCGAAGAACAAGCCACTCTGAGATAGGTGACTCCTTCTATAATAGAGTCCTATGAGCACACAACACATCGCCCATCCCAACACTCCATCTGCTCTAGTCAGGACTCATCTCCGTTACTACAAACAATTCCTCAGCTCAGAGATGGTTCTCCACAGACATGAAGATCTCCCCGCACACCCCTCCTACGTCACACATGATCCACCAAATTACAAGCAAGCGTCCTTCAAAAATGACCAAAGAAGTTCACATTAAATATTTAACGGGGGTTCAATTTGTGAATTATTTTGTTCCTGATAAAAATCAGAGCTGATCGGAAGATTCCCGTCCCAACCTGTGACCTCATCGCCGTAAAGTGATTTAGTGTTTTTTTTTTTTTAAAGCGTTGGTTTCTTAGTCAGAAGTGGCTCATCAAGTCAATGGAGATGGCTGGTGATTTCTCATCACAGGTTCAATCCCCTTCATTGCTGTTTTTACACCGAGCATTGGAGGAATTCAGAACTAAGAGGAGAACCAATGGTCTTCCAGGTGGAGCAGATGGGTAAGAGATAGGTGTTTGGAATGGTGAGAAGGAGCTGTGAGTTTGTATCATGAATTTATAATTCCACCACTCATTGCCCTGGAGAAATAGGACAAGCACACCATACCCTGTGAGGAGCAGATGGGAGGTAAGTGTTGTAGATACTGAGAATGTACAAGGAGTGTCAACCATTCCTGGAGAAATAGGACAAGCACACCATACCCTGTGAGGAGCAGATTGGTGGTAAGTGTTGTAGATACTGAGAATGTACAAGGAGTGTCAACCATTCCTGGAGAAATAGGACAAGCACACCAAACCCTATGAGGAGCAGATTGGAGGTAAGTGCTGGAGATACTGAGAATGTACAATGAGTGTCAACCATTCCTGGAGAAACAGGACAAGCACACCAAACCCTGTGAGGAGCAGATTGAGGTAAGTGTTGTAGATACTGAGAATGTACAGTGAGTGTCAACCATTCCTGGAGAAATAGGACAAGCACACCAAACCCTGTGAGGAGCAGATGGGAGGTAAGTGCTGTAGATACTGAGAATGTACATGGAGTGTCAACCATTCCTGGAGAAATAGGACAAGCACACCATACCTTGTGAGGAGCAGATGGGAGGTAAGTGCTGTAGATACTGAGAATGTACAAGGAGTGTCAACCATTCCTGGAGAAACAGGACAAGCACACCAAACCCTGTGAGGAGCAGATGGGAGGTAAGTGCTGTAGATACTGAGAATGTACAATGGGCTTCAACCATTCCTGGAGAAACAGGACAAGCACACCATACCCTGTGAGGAGCAAATGGGAGGTAATAGCTGTAGATATGGACAATGTACATGGAGTTTCAACCATTCCTGGAGAAATAGGACAGCACACCAAACCCTGTGAGGAGCAGATGGGAGGTAAGTGCTGTAGATATGGACAATGTACATGGAGTTTCAACCATTCCTGGAGAAATAGGACAAGCACACCATACCTTGTGAGGAGCAGATTGGTGGTAAGTGCTGTAGATACTGGGAACGTACAATGAGTGTCAACCATTCCTGGAGAAATAGGACAAGCACACCAAACCCTGTGAGGAGCAGATGGGAGGTAAGTTGGTAGATACTGAAAATGTACAAGGAGTGTCAACCATTCCTGGAGAAATAGGACAAGCACACCAAACCCTGTGAGGAGCAGATGGGAGGTAAGTACTGTAGATACTGAGAATGTACAATGAGTGTCAACCATTCCTGGAGAAATAGGAAAAGCACACCAAACCCTGTGAGGAGCAGATGGGAGTAAGTGTTGTAGATACGGAGAATGTACAATGAGTGTCAACCATTCCTGGAGAAATAGGAAAAGCACACCAAACCCTGTGAGGAGCAGAGATGGGAGTTAAGTGCTGTAGATACTGAGAATGTACAAGGAGTGTCAACCATTCCTGGAGAAATAGGACAAGCACACCAAACCCTGTGAGGAGCAGATTTGAGGTAAGTGTTGTAGATACGGAGAATGTACAATGAGTTTCAACCAATCCTTTATTGCTTTAAAATTCCACCAGTTCTGGAAAACAAAGAAGGATGAACACACTAAGAGATGGTTATGACTGGGTGGTAAGTGCTTGGGTTGGTGAGAAGGTGCTGTGAAGGCCAAACCACTCCTTTGCTGCTTTATAATTCCACCAGTCCTCGTCCTGGTGAAATAGGAGAATGAGCACCTCAACTCCTTCAGGATTAGATCGTTTTGTGGTAAGTGCTGTTGATGGTGAGCAGGACATATGAGTTCCAACCTTTCCTTTACCACTTTATAGTTCCACCAGTCCTCGTCCTCGAGATGAGAACACCATTAAACACTTAGAAAGGAAGTCTAGGAGGTAAGTGCTCTGGATGCTAAGTAGTGACGTGAGTCTGAATTATTTCTTTACTGCTTTATAATTCCACCAGTCCTTGTCCAGGAGAAGGCACACCCCACACACCATGTGAGAAGGAGATGGCTGGGAGGTAGGAGCTCCAGATACTAAGAAGGTGCTGTGGGTTCAAGCTGTTCCTTAAACACTTTATGAGTCCACCCACTCTTGTCCTGGAGGAGGAGCATCCCCCCCAAAAAAAGCCATGTGAGAAGGAGATGGCTGGGAGGTAGGAGCTCCAGATGCTAAGAAGGTGCTGTAGGTTCAAGCCGTTCCTTAAACACTTTATGAGTCCACCTACTCTTGCCCTGGAGAAGTAGGAGAACAAGCACAGTATACTATGTAAGGAGCAGCTGGCCGGTGCAATGGAACCATTCCTTTACTGTTTAAGTCCACCAGTCCAAGTCCTAGATAAATCGGTGGCTGAGCATGGGATACTCCATAAAGAGCAGTTGGCACAGTGGTAGGTTCCCCGGCTGGTGTAATAGAACCATGAGTTCAAGCCATTCTTTTATAATTCCACCAGTCCTTGTCCTGGAGAAATAAAAGGAAGAGCACCGTGCAAAAGGAGAGGTGGCAAGTGTTCTGGTGCTATGAGTTTGAACCATTTAATAAGTGTCCCAGTCCTATAGAAATAGGACAAGCAGAGTTCACTGTGTAACGAGCAGTTGGCTCAGTGGAAAGTTCTCAGGCACATATAATGGCTCCATGAGTTCAAACCTTTTTCTTACCACTTAATGAGGCCACCAGTCCTTGTCCTGGAAAAATAGGTGAAGGAGCCAAGCACTAAGGAACAGTGGGCTAGTTGGTAAGTGCTCCAGTTGGTGTGTGTGGCGCTCATGTTTCAAAACTTCTCTTTACTGCTTCATAATTCTACCAGTCCTTGTCCATGTCTATGTCCTAGAAAAATAGGTGAAGAAGCCCAGCACTCAGGAATGGACAGTGGGCTAGTTGGTAAGTGCTCCGGCTGGTGTGATGGTGCCATGAGTTCAAACCTGTTCTTTCCCACTTTATATTGCTATCAGTCCTTGTCCTGCAGAAATAGGAGGCTGAGCACAACCTCCTAAATACGGAGCAGTTAGGTCAGTGGTAAGTCCTCAGCCTGGTGTAATGACACCATGAGTTCAAAACTTCTCTTTACTGCTTCACAATTCCACCAGTCCTTGTCCTGGAGAAAAAAAGAGGACAAGCGTCGAAACTCTATTAGGAGCAGATCGTTTGGAGGTAAGTGCTCTGGATGGCAAGAGGATGATAAGAGTTCTAAACCATTCCTTTACCACTTCATAATTCCACCAGTCCTTGTCCTCAAGGTGAGCACACCGTTACACTGTTCTAGGAGGTAAGTGATCTGGATGCCAAGAAGAGACGTGAGGTTGAATCGTTTCTTTACTGCGTTATGGTTCCACCAGTCCTTGCCCAAGAGAAACAGAACAGTCCACACTGTGCGAGATTGAGATGGCTGAGAGGTAAGTTCTACAGGTGCTGAGAGTTTAAACGCTTTATAATTCCACCAGTCCTGGTCCTAGAGAGATAGGAGGACAGGCACATCATCTCTGCCTGGAGCAGATAGTGTGGTGGACAGTGGGAGTTCCTTTACCGCTTTATAATTCCACAAGTCCTGGTCTTAGAGGAATAGGAGGACAAGTATAGCACCCTCGCCTGGGGAAGATAGTTTGGAGGTAAGTGCTCTGGACAGTGAGCGGGTGCTAGGAGTTCAAACCATTTCTTCACAAGTCCTGGTCCTAGAGAAATGGGAGGATAAACACAACCGGAAGTACATAATTTGGAGGTAAGTGCTCTGGACAGTGAGCGGGTGCTAGGAGTTCAAACCATTTCTTCACAAGTCCTGGTCCTAGAGAAATGGGAGGATAAACACAACCGGAAGTACATAATTTGGAGGTAAGTGCTCTGGACAGTGAGCGGGTGATAGCAGTTCAAACCATTTCTTCACAAGTCCTGGTCTTAGAGATATAGGAGGACAAGCATGTTAGCTCAGCCTGGAGCAGATACTTTGGAGGTAAGTGCTCTGGACGGCAAGAGGATGATAAGAGTTCAAACCTATTCCTTTACCACTTCATAATTCCACCAGTCCTTGTCCTCAAGGTGAGCACACCGTTACACTGTTCTAGGAGGTAAGTGATCTGGATGCCAAGAAGTGACGTGAGGTTGAATCGTTTCTTTACTGCGTTAGGATTCCACAAGTCCTGGTTTTAGAGAAATATAAGGACAAATACAGCATGCTCACCTGGAGAAGATAGTTTGGAGGTAAGTGCTCTGGACTGTGAGTGGGTGCTAGGGGTTCAAACCGTTCCTTTTACCTATTTACAATTCCACAAGTCCTGGTCCTAGAGAAATAGGAGGACAAGTATAGCATCCTCACATGGAGCACATAGTTTGGAGGTAAGTGCTCTGGACAGTGAGTGGGTGCTAGGGGTTCAAACCGTTCTTTTACCTATTTACAATTCCACAAGTCCTGGTCCTAGAGAAATAGGAGGACAAGTATAGCATCCTCACATGGAGCACATAGTTTGGAGGTAAGTGCTCTGGACAGTGAGTGAGTAATAGGAGTTCAATCCATTCCTTTACCACTTTATAATTCCACAAGTCCTGGTCCTAGAGAAATAGGAGGACATGGATAACATCTCAGTCATGAGCGGATAGTCTGGAGGTAAGTGCTCTGGACAGTAAGCGGGTGATAGGAGTTCAAACCATTCCTTTATAATTCCACAAGTCCTGGTCTTAGAGAAATAGGAGGACAAGCAGAGCAACTCAGCCTGGAGCAGATAGCTTGGAGGTAAGTGCGCTGGACGGTGAGTGGATGATAGACGTTCAAACCATTCCTTTACCACTTCATAATTCCACAAGTCCTGGTCCTAGAAAAATAGGAGGAGAATCACACCAACTCTGGCTGGAGCAGATAGCTTGGAGGTAAGTGCTTTGGTCAGTTAGCGGGTGATAGGAGTTCAATCCGTTCCTTTACCACTTTATAATCCCACAAGTCCTGGCCCTAGAGAAATAGGAGGTCAACTCTATCCGGAACAGATAGCTTGGAGGTAAGTGCTCTAGACAGTGAGTGGTTAATAGGAGTTTGAACCATTCCTTTACCACTTTATAATTCCACAAGATCATGTCCTGGAGAAATAGGAGGACAAGCACTGGACTGTTTGCTCCAACGTAAGGAACATTTGGTGGGGTGGTAAGTGCTGGACCTGCTTGGTAAGTGGTGTGATGGCACCAAGAGTTCAAGCAATTTCTGCAAGTCCACCAGTCCTGGTTGTGTTACAATATCAGACCAAAGATGGACACAGGACAACCTGTAAGGGTTAGTGGACTAGGTGGTAAGTACTCTGGCTGGTGTGAAGGCACCATGATATTGAAATCCTTTCTTTGCCACTTTATAATTCCACCAGTCCCAGTCCTGGAGAAACAGGACAATCTAACCATGCTACACCATAAGGAGCAGTTGGTGGGGTGGTAAGTACTCTGGCTGCTGTGATCTCCTGATGAGTTTGAACCCTTTCTTTAGAACTTTATAATTCCACCAGTCCCAGTCCTGGACAATCTAACCAGAAATAGTACTCTGGCTGCTGTGATCTCCTGGTGAGTTTGGAGATGGATGGATCATCACAGCCACCTTCGGGAGCAGATAGTTTGGGAGGTAAGTGCTCTGGATGGTGAAATGATAATAAGAGTTCAAACCGTTCCTTTGTCACTTTATTTTTCCTTCAGTCCTTGTCCTCGAGATGAGACCAATACACTTTGAGGAGAAGTCTAGGAGGTAAGTAGTGGGGTAAGTTTGAATCGTTTCTTTCCTGCTTCATAATTCCACCAGTCCTCGTCCAGGAGAAGGAGCACACCCCACACCGTGTGAGAAGGAGATGGCTGGGAGGTAAGTGCTCCAGATGCTCAGAAGATATCTTTCCTGAATTATTTTGTTCTTCATGAAGATTGGAGCCGAATTACCGAGAAGAAGGAGGTTCCTCACCTGAGACCTCATCAACTGAACGTGATTTAGTATTTTTTTTTTTTTTTTTAACGCCAGGTGCTCACATCTGAGGTGGCTCAGCAGGTTAATGGAGACGGTTGGTGATTTATAGTCCCGGGTTCAAACCCCCCTCACTGCTTTTTCACACAGAGCATTGGAGAGATTCAAAATTCAGAATGGCCAGAAGTCACCCGAGCCAAGCACATGGCTGGGAGGTAAGTGCTTGAGATAGGGAGTAGGTACCACGAGTTCAAATCTTTCCTTTACCACCTTAGAAATCCACCAGCAACTGCCTTGGAGAAGAAGGACAACCCACCACCCTGCGAGAAGCAGATGGGAGGTAAGTGCTGAAGATACCGACAGTGAGCTTGAACCATTCCTTTACAGATTTATACCTCCACCAGTCCATATTCTAGAGAAAAAAATGTTTGAAGGCACCATACCCTGAGAGATGGATTTGACTAGGAGGCAAGTGCTTGGGTTGGTAAGAAGGTGCTTGTGAAGGTCAAACCATTTGTCAATATTCCACCAGTCCTTGTCGTGGAGAAATAGGAGGAGGAGCTCTCTACACTACATAAAGAGGGGATGGCTTGGAGGTAAGTGCTCCAGCTTCAAACACGGTACTGAGAGTTCAATCCATTTCTTTGCCTCTTCATAATTCCACCAGTTCTTGTCCTGGTGCAACAGGAGGACAAGCACCTCAACGCCTTCGGGAGCAGATAGTTTGGAGGTAAGTACTCTAAACAGCAAGAGGATGATAAGAGGTCAAACCATTCCATTAACACTTTATAGATCCACTAGCTCTTTTTTTCTGAAGATATAGGAGGCCAAGCACAGCCTGTGATGTGGTTGGCTAGGTGGTAAGTGATCCGACTGGTGTGATGACACTGTGAGTTCGAACCATTTCTTTACCGCTTACTAATGACACCAGTCCCAGTCCTGCAGGAATAAGTGGGCAAGCATACCATGCTACGTAAGGAGCAGTTGGCTTGGTGGTAAGTGCTCTGGATGGTGAGGAGATGGGGTGGGTTTGAACCATTCCTTTAACCTCTTTATAATGCCACCAGTCCATGTCCTGGAGAAATAGGACAGACCCACCATGCAACATACAGAGATGGCTTGGGCGGTAAGTGCTCTGCATGAAGAGCAGGCACTGTGGGTTCAAACCATTCCTTTAACCTCTTTATAATGCCACCAGTCCATGTCCTGGAGAAATAGGAGGACGAACACATCAGTAGACGTGAGGAAGGAGATGGCTCAGAGGTAAGTGCTCTGGATGGTGAGCAGGCACTGTGGGTTCAAACCATTCCTTTGCCTCTTTATGATTCCACCAGTCATTGTTCTGGAGAAATAGGAGGACGAACACATTAGTAGACGTGAGGAGGAGATGGCTCAGAGGACTCAGAACCCACAATGAAGGCTGGTAACATGGTGGGGCTGAGAGTTCAAATCCCTGAGCAGACTCCTGGTGACTCTGGACAAGTCACCCCACATTCAGGCACGGTGTTGGCCTCATGTAAGGGTGCTGGTCTCCAACCTGTGACAAGTCAGGACACCTTCAGTGTGCAAGGTGGAGGTCAAGGCACCTCCAGCAGCCTAGGTACAAGGTGACCCCAGACAAGTCAAGTGGGCCAGGAAGCAAGAGATGAATAGGACATGTCAACAAAAGATGCCAGTTGGCTTCCTTTAATTTAATTTTTAAAAAAAATTTTTTAGGTCATATCTCAATTTCAGGAGCCCACCATTCTGCCTCTTAGGTGACCCTGGGGCTTGGAGTCCCCCATCTTGGTTCACCTATGACACCACAGTGCCTGGCCACATTCTGGTGCATCTGTGAGACACCAGTGGTCCCCAACACTGGGATCCCTTCCAGTCTCACACACTGGAGGCACCTGCTACTACCAACAGGTGAACCCATTCAGGGCTCCACAGGAGATGTCAGCTCTGGGATTTGACCCTACAGCTCCAGGTTCTGAAGCTGGAGGACTTACCACTGAGCCATCTCCTCCTCCCACACTCCAATGTGCTCGTCCATCATACTTCAGGACAAGAACGAAATCTAGAACCATCTAACACTCTCAACCTCCCGCTTCAGGATTCATTTCATTCTTAGATTACATAACAGGAGCCAACGGAGTCCTGGCATTGGGCCTCAACCGACGAGCTGAAGGTGATCTCGTTGAGGTAGACCAGTGGCCTCCTAAGCACATTGGGGACTCTTGTATGATATGAGGACAGAAAGGCTCCACTAAGAAGTTGTCTCGAGAGGGAGGAAAGAGTTGCAGAACACTCCCAAGCAGAGCCCAGGACCCTTTGGAGTGCTTCTAGTCCACATCGAGAGATCCCTCCAATGGCGAAAGTGGAAAGGTCTGTGGAACATCTGTAAGATTCCATGCTGGAGATAACAGGCTGATCCTCCCAAGGCAGGGCAGTACACACACTATCAAAAAGGTTCAAGAAGACCCCTTGAAGTTCTGAGACGACTTCACCACCAATGCCTCAAGGACAGTCTTTTCACAGATAGACTGCTGGCATTCTGAATCAGAGATGGTCACATCGATCAGTGGCCTGGTCTGTGCAAAGACCTCAGGGAGGTCACAGATGGTCACATCGATCAGTGGCCTGTCTGTGGAAAGGCCTCAGGGAGGTCAGAGATGGTCACATCGATCAGTGGCCTGGTCTGTGCAAAGGCCTCAGGGAGGTCAGAGATGGTCACATCGATCAGTGGCCTGGTCTGGGAAAGGCTCAGGGAGGTCAGAGATGGTCTCCAGCCCCTGCAGGCAGTGCCGTAAAAAGCCCAAACGAGTGGCCATAGAGGTTCTCGACACAAGGTAAGGCCTCAACCGAAAGAGCTGAAGGGGTCTCGAAGATGTAGACCGTGGTCTCCAAACTGTGGCCCTTTACCTGGCCCTCCGGCACTATTCCATCCACTGACACCAACAATTAAGCATGTGTCCTCCTACTGACACCAACAATTGGGCATATATCCTCCTACTGCCACCAAGGAAAGAGGCACAATTCCTCCCAATGACACCAACGAAGGGCATAAATCCTCCCACTGACACCCAACAATTGGGCATATGTCCTCAGATTGACACCAATGAAGGGGGCAAAATACCTCTTAATGACACCAGTGATGGGGCAGTATACCTACCACTGAAACCAACGATGGGATATTCCCACTGACACCAGGACAATGTCTACCCCCACTGGCCTCTGTCCCAATGACACCAACAAAAGGGCACAATTACAACCACTGAACCACCAACGATGAGGCACTATTCCTCCCACTGACAACACCCAACAATTGGGCATATGTCCTTAGATTGACACCAATGAAGGGGGCAGCTCAGAATACCTCCTAATGACACCAACGATGGAGCAGTATTCCTACAACTGACACGAACGATGGGATATTCCCACTGACACCAGGACAATGTCTACTCCCACGGGCCTCCATCCAATGACAACAGCAATGGGGCACAATTCCTCCCACTGACACCCAAAGGCACTATTATTCCTCCCACTGACCACCAACAAGGCACTATTCCTCCCACTGACACCAATAAAGGGGCTAAATTCCTCCTAATGGCTCTAACGATGGGGCAGTATTCCTACTAATGACACCAAAGATGGGGCATTGTTTCAACTGACACCAGGATAATGTCTACTTCCACTCAGTACCCAAGACAGATCCATCCAGGACCCAGGGCAAGGATGTGGAACTGCACCCTCCCCCATTACTAATGCATATTGTAGAATGGGAGTACTGTCCTATGTTCATTCTCCGCCCCCTTGCTCTTCTGCCCCTCTTCCCCACGCCTTGTCCCGGCCCTGATCTCACTGGCCCCAGTCCAGCCCCCCGACAGTCTCAAGGAGAGCAAACTGGCCTTTGTTTAGAAAGTTTGGAGACCCCAGATGTACATCCTACAACCATGGGGTCACCAGATTCCAGATTGTGGGGGAATTGTGCCCTCAGAGGATCCCAAGTGTACGCCCCAGAACTGAAATGAAGTATGGGCTGGTGTCACCCGCAGGAGCTGGAATACCCCCACTGTGTGCAGAGATGAGGCCTCCAAGGAATGGCAACTCAACTAGGCCCTGAAGTGTGAGACAACGCCTCAGGTCCTCCAACCCAAGAAGATGGTGGCTGGAAGAGACCAAGTCGCTGTAGGCGGACCATGGGAATGGACCGGAGATCCACATGGGAGCAACTCACTGGAAGGGGTGCTTCCTCACCAATGGGAAACAGAGCATTTCCAATGGCACCCAATGCCCCTAGTAACGAGGAGCACCTGGAGACCCCAGATGAGTAACAGTGGAAGGTGCTTTTCTCACCAATGGGAAACAGGCATTTCCAATGGCACCCAATGCCCTCTAGTAATGAGGGAGTACCTGGAGCAAAGCAACAGCAGGAAGGGTGCTTCCTCGACCAATGGGAAACAGGCCAATTTCCAATGGCACCCATTGCCCCTAGAACGATGGGAGTACCTGGAGCAGGAGCAACAAGGAAGGTGCTTCCTCACCAATGGGAAAACAGGCATTTCCAATGGCACCCAATGCCTCTAGTAAGTGAGGGAGTACCTGGAGCAGGAGCAACAGTAGGAAGGTGCTTCCTCACCAATGGGAAACAGGCATTTCCAATAGCACCCAATGCCCCTAGTAACCATGGAGCACCTGGAGCAGGAGCAACAGCAGCAGGAAGGTGCTTCCTCACCAATGGGAAACAGGCATTTCCAATGGCACCCAATGCCCCTAGTAACGAGGGAGTACCTGGAGCAGGAGCAACAGTAGGAAGGTGCTTCCTCACCAATGGGAAACAGGCATTTCCAATGGCACCCAATGCCCTAGTAACGAGGGGTACCTGGAGCAGGAGCAACAGCAGGAAGGTGCTTCCTCACCAATGGGAAACAGGCATTTCCAATGGCACCCAATGCCTCTAGTAACGAGGGAGTACCTGGAGCAGGAGAGTAACAGTAGGAAGGTGCTTCCTCACCAATGGGAAACAGGTATTTCAATAGCACCCAATGCCCCTAGTAACGAGGGAGTACCTGGAGCAGGAGCAACAGCAGGAAGGTGCTTCCTCACCAATGGGAAACAGGCATTTCCAATGGCACCCAATGCCTCTAGTAACGAGGGAGTACCTGGAGCAGGAGCAACAGCAGAGGAAGGTGCTTCCTCACCAATGGGAAACAGGCATTTCCAATGGCACCCAATGCCTCTAGTAACGAGGGAGCACCTGGAGCAGGAGCAACAGTAGGAAGGTGCTTCCTCACCAATGGGAAACAGGCATTTCCAATGGCACCCAATGCCCCTAGTAACGAGGGAGTACCTGGAGCAGGAGCAACAGCAGAAAGGTGCTTCCTCACCAATGGGAAACAGGCATTTCCAATGGCACCCAATGCCTCTAGTAACGAGGGAGCACCTGGAGCAGGAGCAACAGTAGGAAGGTGCTTCCTCACCAATGGGAAACAGGCATTTCCAATGGCACCCAATGCCTCTAGTAACGAGGGGAGCACCTGGAGCAGGAGCAACAGCAGGAAGGTGCTTCCTCACCAACGGGAAATAGGCATTTCCAATGGCACCCAATGCCCTAGTAACGAGGGAGTACCTGGAGCAGGAGCAACAGCAGGAAGATGCTTCCTCACCAATGGGAAACAGGCATTTCCAATGGCACCCAATGCCTCTAGTAACGAGGGAGCACCTGGAGCAGGAGTAACAGCAGGAAGGTTGCTTCCTCACCAATGGGAAACAGGCATTTCCAATGGCACCCAATGCCTCTAGTAACGAGGGAGCACCTGGAGCAGGAGCAACAGTAGGAAGATGCTTCCTCACCAATGGGAAACAGGCATTTCCAATGGCACCCAATGCCTCTAGTAACGAGGGAGCACCTGGAGCAGGAGCAACAGCAGGAAGGTGCTTCCTCACCAATGGGAAACAGGCATTTCCAATGGCACCCAATGCCTCTAGTAATGAGGGAGTACCTGGAGCAGGAGCAACAGCAGGAAGGTGCTTCCTCACCAACGGGAAACAGGCATTTCCAATGGCACCCAATGCCCCTAGTAACGAGGGAGTACCTGGAGCAGGAGCAACAGCAGGAAGATGCTTCCTCAACGCTGAATGGCAGGAAGGAGAACGCAGAGCAATACGCAACACTCCACCCAGCACAGTGCAAAGTCGATCGGTTCCTCAGCGTTCACCCCCCTCCCATGGTAAACCGATGGAAAGGAGTAACGGGATGGCGATCGACCTCCACGGCCTTCCGTGAGTCTTCAAGGACGGGCTCAGCGCTGATTCACGGCACGACTCCGGACTCCAGGAAGCTCCTCAGATGCTGAAGGTCCTTAAATCAGAAGCACGGGTGCAGACGGGGAACTATCTCCCCTTCACAGGAAGACTTCGTCTTAATATTTTTATTCCAAAAAGTATTTTTACCACTTGAACCGACCCCCCCCCCCCCCCCCACCTCACCCCCCCCCCCCACCCCACCACACCCCACCCCAACCTATTCTGACACTTCTGTTTTGGTTTTTTTTTATAGAAAATCACTTAAAAACCCTCAAACATTATATATATATATATACCGTATTTTCCGGCGTATAAGACGACTTTTTACCCTTGAAAATCTTCTCAAAAGTCGGGGGTCGTCTTATACGCCGGTAACGGCATGCTGACACTTTTTAGGGGGGCGGCGCGGTGCCGCCGCCGTCCCCCCCCCCCCCTTCCAACAGAAGGGACGCTAAGTACAGGGGTGGGCAGAGGGGCTGCTGTCTCTTACCTGGGCTCCGGTCCCACGACGATCCGGTCAGGAGGAGCGCGGCTGCTCCTTCCTTCGGTTCGTCCACTGGATGTTCGCGCGGCGGCTGCTCGGCTCCGCCTCCTCACCGGTGATTGGCCGCCAGAACTGTAGCTCAGGAAAGGCACACAGGCGGCCAATCACCGGCGAGGAGGCGGAGCTGAGCGGCCCCGCAAAAATTGAGTGGAGATGCAGGTAAGTGTGCCGTGCTTAGGTGCTGCTGCAACCACATATATGCTGGCTGCAGCAGCACCATACTGGAACAGGGTCAGCAAGTGTCAGTGGGAGGAATAGTGCCCCATCGTTGGTGTCACTGATACCAATGATGGGGCATTATTCCTCCCACTAACACCAACGATGGGGCACTTTCCCCCCCCCCCCCCACTGACACCAACGATTGGGCACTATTCCTCCCCCCCCATGACACCAACGATTGGGCACTATTCCTCCCCCCCCCCCACTGACACCAATGATGGGGCACTATTCCATCCCCCACTGACACCAATGATGGGGCACTATTCCACGACCCCCCACTGACACCAATGATGGGATAATATTCCCCCCCCCCACTGACACCAACGATGGGGCACTATTCCTCCCACTGACACCAAAGATGGGGCACTATTCCTCCCACTGACACCAATGATGGGGTGCTATTCCTCCCCACTGACACCAATGATGGGGCACTATTCCTCCCACTGACACCAATGATGGGGTGCTATTCCTCCCACTAATACCAATGATGGGGCACTATTCCTCCCACTGACACCAATGATGAGGCACTATTCCTCCACTGACACCAATGATGGGGACACTATTCCACTGACACCAATGATGGGACACTATTCCTCCCACTGATACCAATGATGGGACACTATTCCTCCCACTGACACCAATGATGGGACACTATTCCACTGACACCAATGATGGGACACTATTCCTCCCACTGACACCAATGATGGGACACTTATTCCTCCCACTGACACCAATGATGGGACACTATTCCTCCCACTGACACCAATGATGGGACACTATTCCTCCCACTGACACCAATGATGGGACACTATTCCTCCCACTGACACCAATGATGGGGCACTATTCCTCCCACTGACACCAATGATGGGACACTATTCCTCTCACTGACACCAATGATGGGACACTATTCCTCCCACTGACACCAATGATGGGACACTATTCCTCCCACTGATACCAATGATGGGACACTATTCCTCCCACTGACACCAATGATGGGGCACTATTCCTCCCACTGACACCAATGATGAGACACTATTCCTCCCACTGATACCAATGATGGGGCACTATTCCTCCCACTGACACCAATGATGGGGCACTATTCCTCCCACTGACACCAATGTTGAGGCACTATTCCCCCCACTGACACCAATGATGGGACACTATTCCCCCCACTGACACCAATGATGGGGCACTATTCCCCCCACTGACACCAATGATGGGGCACTATTCCTCCCCACTGACACACCAATGATGGGACACTATTCCTCCCACTGACACCAATGATGGGACACTATTCCTCCCACTGACACCAATGATGGGACACTATTCCTCCCACTGACACCAATGATGGGGCACTATTCCTCCCACTGACACCAATGATGGGACACCATTCCTCCCACTGACACCAATGATGGGGCACTATTCCTCCCACTGACACCAATGATGGGGCATATTCCTCCCACTGACACCAATGATGGGGCACTATTCCTCCCACTGACACCAATGATGGGGCACTATTCCTCCCACTGACACCAATGATGGGGCACTATTCCCCCCACTGACACCAATGATGGGACACTATTCCTCCCACTGACACCAATGATGGGGACACCATTCCTCCCACTGACACCAATGATGGGGCATTATTCCTCCCCACTGACACCAATGATGGGGCACTATTCCTCCCACTGACACCAATGATGGGGCACTATTCCTCCCACTGACACCAATGATGGGGCACTATTCCTCCCACTGACACCAATGATGGGGCACTATTCCCCCCACTGACACCAATGATGGGACACTATTCCTCCCACTGACACCAATGATGGGGCACTATTCCTCCCACTGACACCAATGATGGGGACACTATTCCTCCCACTGGTGTGCACTGGAAGAGGGGTAGTCTTATACGGCGAGTATAGCCCAAACGCTACATTTTAAACAGGAAAAAGTAGGGGGTCGTCTTATACGCCGGAAAATACGGTATATATATATATATATATATATAAATTTTTTAAGCAGAGACCCTAGAGAATAAAACGGTGGGTGTCGCAATTTTTTTTTACATCACACGATATATCAAACGTAACTTTTTTAAGGAAAAAATACACATTAATGAATTTTAATGCACACAGACAAAATAGAATATTTAATTTTTGGGAAAATATAAAAAGGTGATGTTGTCATCTTAATAATTTTATTTCAAAAAGTTTTTTTTTTACCACTGGACCCCCCCCCCCCCCCCCCCCCCCCCCCCCCCCCCCCCCCCCCCCCCCCAGATCTATTCTGACACCTCTCTGGGAAATGTAAAAAAAAAAAAATTCAGCGTTTTTTTTTTTGCTGGAAAATCACTTAGAAACCCTTAAATATTTTATAGATATATATATATATATATATTTTTTTTTTTTTACGCAGAGGCCCTAGAGAAAAAAACGGTGGGTGGCGCAATTTTTTTTACATCGTGCGGTGATTGTGCGGCGGTTTTTCAAATGTAAATTTTTTTAGGAAAAAAAATACGTTGATGAATTTTAGTGCACACAGACAAAATATAATACTCAGTTTTTGGGAAAATATAAAAAAGGTGATATTCTCATCTTAATATTTTTATTCCAAAAGTCTTTTACCGCTGGTCCCCCCCCCCCCCCCCCCCCCCCCCCCCCCCCCCCCCCCCCCCCAGATCTATTCTGACACCTCTCTGGGAAATGTAAAAAAAAAAATTTCAGCGTTTTTATTTTTTTTTTGCTAGAAGATCACTTAGAAACCCTCAAACATTTTATATATAATATATATACAGTTGCAAGAAAAAGTATGTGAACCCCTTGGGATTCCGTGGAGTTTTGCATGAATTGGGCATAAAATGTGCTCTGAACGTCATCTAAGTCACAACAATAGAAGAACACAGTCTGCTGAACATAATACTACACAAACATTAGATGTTGCCATGGTTTAATTGCACATAACATGTAAACATTCACAGCGCAGGGAGGAAAAAGTATGTGAGGCCCTAGCTTAATGACTTCTCCCAGAGCTAATTGGAGCCAGGAGTGAGCCAACCTTGACTCCAATCAGTGCGATGATATTGGATGTGTTGCTGACACCTGTTTTGGGTTTACTGGTTTCAAGAAGCACTGTCTGATGTGAACCATGCCTCGCAGAAAAGAGCTCTCAGAAGACCTACCATCAAGAATTGTTGACTTGCATGAAGCTGGAAAGGGTTACAAAAGTATCTCCTTGAGCCTTGATGTTCCTGTGTCCACGGTAAGACTGACTGTCTACAAATGGAGAAAGTTTAGCACTGTTGCTACTCTCCCTAGGCGTGGTCGTCCTGTAAAAATGACTGCAAGAGCACAGCGCAGAATGCTGCATGAGGTAAAGAAGAATCCCAGAGTGTCAGCTAAAGACCTACAGAAATCTCTGGCACATGCTAACATTTTTGTTGACACATCTACAATACGGAAAACATTAAACAAGAATGGAGTACATGGAGGAGGACACCACGGAGGAAGCCATTGCTGTCCAAAAAGAAGATTGCAGCACGTTTGAAGTTTGCAAAAGAGCACCTGGATGTTCCACAGCACTACTGGCAGAATATACTGCGGACAGATGAAACCAAGATTGAGTTGTTTGGGAAGAACACACAACACTATGTGTGGAGAAAAAAAGGCCCAGCACACCAACATCAAAACCTCATCCCCACTGTGAAACATGGCGGAGGGAGCATCATGGTTTGGGGCTGCTTTGCTGCCTCAGGGCCTGGACGGATTGTTGTCATTGATGGGAAAATGAATTCCAGAGTTTATCAAGACATTTTGCAGGAAAACATACGACCATCTGTCCGCCAACTGAAGCTCCGCAGAGGATGGGTGATGCAACAGGACAATGATGACCCAAAGCATACAAGTCATTCAACAAAACAATGGCTGCAACAGCACAGAATACGCCTTCTGGAGTGGCCCAGTCAGAGTCCTGACCTCAACCCCATTGAAATGCTGTGGCATGACCTTAAGAGAGCGATTCACACCAGACATCCCAAGAATATTGCTACACTGAAACAGTTTTGTGAAGAGGAGTGGTCCAAAATGACTCCAGATCGTTGTGCAGGTCTGATCTGCAACTACAGGAAACGTTTGGTTGAGGTTATTGCTGCCAAAGGAGGGTCAATCAGTTATTAAATCCAAAGGTTCACATACTTTTTCCTCCCTGCGCTGTGAATGTTTACATGTTATGTGCAATTAAACCATGGCAACATCTAATGTTTGTGTAGTATTATGTTCAGCAGACTGTGTTCTTCTATTGTTGTGACTTAGATGACGTTCAGAGCACATTTTATGCCCAATTCATGCAAAACTCCACGTAATCCCAAGGGGTTCACATACTTTTTCTTGCAACTGTATATATATATTTTTTTTTTTTAAAGCAGAGGCCCTAGAAAATAAAACGGTGGGTGTCACAATTTTGTACATGGTGTGTAAGGAAAAAATACCTGTTAATGAATTTTAGGGCACACAGACAAAATAAAATACCAAATTTTGGGGAAAATATAAAAAAATGATGTTCTCATCTTAATATTTTTATTCAAAAAAGTGGACCCCCTCCTCCCTCAGATCTATTCTGACACTTCTCCCAGAAATGTAAAAAAAATCATCATTTATTTTTGCTAGAAAATCACTCAGAAACCCTAATTTTATATATATATATATATATATATATATATATATATTTTTTTTTTTCTTTATGCAGAGGTCCTACAGAATAAAACGGTGGGTGTTGCAATTTTTTTACATCGCACGGTGTTTGCACGGTGGTTTTTCAAATGTAAATATTTTAGGAAAAAAAAATGCGCTCATGAATTTTAGGGCGCACAGACACAAATATTACTCCTAATTTCTGGTAGGGTATAAAAAGGTGACGTTACGGCGAGTACATAGATACCAAACATGTTGCTCTTTTAAAAATCGATCGCGCCCAAGGAACGGCAACAAACTATTTTTTTTAAATTTACATTGTACCTTTTTTTTTTTAAAATTTACATTGTACCTTTTTTTTTTTTTTAATTTACATTGTACCTTTTTTTTTTTTAATTTACATTGTACCTTTTTTTTTTTTTTAATTTACATTGTAGCCTTTTTTTTTTTTTAATTTGGTCGTTTACTATAGTCCAGCCGGCGGGTTGCGGTAAATTTACATGGGTTGCAGTTTTTTTCTTTTTTATTTACATTGTAGCAGTTTTTTTTTTTAATTTTACATTGTGCAGCTTTTTTTTGGGGTATCAAGGGGTTGGGGAGTGGTATGGGCCAAGGGGTTGAAACACGGTCCCGGGGTAGATAGGGATGGGTTGGGAGTGGTTGGGGAGGGTTTGTGGTCCCG
The DNA here is from genome assembly GCA_951230385.1 of Staurois parvus. NCBI lineage: Eukaryota > Metazoa > Chordata > Amphibia > Anura > Ranidae > Staurois > Staurois parvus. The sequence goes on from CATNWA010020310.1 coordinate 180,558, forward strand.
GGGTTTGCAGTCCTTTACCAGGGAAGGGTAGGGGGAGGGGTTGCGGTCCCCTATTAGGGGAGGATCCTCACCTGGGGAGGGGTCAAAGGGGATGGATGCGTTTGATCGGGGTTTGGGGAGGGCCAGGGGACTCGTTCCCGGTTTCTCAGGGTTAGAGGTGGAGGGGTAGGGGAGGGGTTCGGTCGGTCCCAGCTCTTAGTCAGCCGGGGGTTGCGGTCCTGGGGTTGCAGGGGTTGCGGTCCGCCGGGTAGGGGAGGGGTAGGGGAGGGGTTTGCGGTCTCCAGGGTTGGGGAGGGGGGAGGGGAGGGTTTGCGGTCCCCAGGGGTTGGGGAGGGTTGGGGAGGGGTTGCGGTCCCGGGGTAGGGAGGGGTTGGGGATGGGTTGCGGTCCCGGGGTTGGGGAGGGGTTGTGGGGAGGGGTTGCAGTCCTGGGGTAGGGGAGGGGTAGGGGAGGGGTTGCGGTCCTCGGGTAGGGGGGGTAGGGGAGGGGTTGGGGAGGGGTAGCGGTCACCCTGGGTGGGGGGGGGGTAGGGGAGGGGTTGGGGGGGGTAGGGGAGGGGTTGCGGTCCCCCAGGGGTTGGGGAGGGGTAGGGGAGGGTTGGGGAGGTTAGGGGTCAGGGTTGCAGGGGTTGGGGGGGGGTAGGGGAGGGGTAGGGGAGGGGTTGCGGGTCCCGGGGTAGGGAGGGGGGGGTAGGGGAGGGGTTGCGCGGTACTCCGGGGGGGGGGGGGGGGTAGGGGAGGGGGTAGAGGGAGGGGGTTTGGCGGGTCCCAGGGTTGGGGGAGGGGGGGAGGGGGGGGGGGGGAGGGGTTGCGGTCCCAGGGGGGGGGGGTAGGAGGGGTTAGGTGGGGGGGGGGGGGGGTTTGGTGTTGTTTGTGGGTTTTAGGGGGGGGGTTGTTGGGTGTAGGTTGGAGGTTTAGGGGGGGGGGGGTGGGGGAGGGGGGGTGTGGAGGGTCCTGGGGGTAGGGGAGGGGTTGGGTCCCCCGGGGTAGGGGATATGTGTTTTAGGGGAGATTGGGATTTGGGGTGGGGGGGAAGCTGGGGTTAGGTAGGAGGGGTTGATTGTGTGTTGTTCCAGTTCGATGGGCTTGGGGGGGGGGTTGTGATTGGGGGGGGGTGGTGCTAGTCCTGGGGTTAGGGTTGGAGGGGTTGATGGGGTTGGATGGTTGGGGAGGGGTAGGGGAGGGGTTGGGGGGTGGGTTCCCAGGGGTTGGGGAGGGTGTTGCGGTCCCGGGGTTGGGGAGTGGGTAAGGTTTGCGGGGTCCCGGGGGTTAGGGGAGTGGGGGGTTGGGGAGGGGGTAGGGGAAGGGGGACCAGGGGTTTGCGGTCCGGGGTCAGGTGGGGGAGGGGTGGTCCTCGGGGGTATGGAGGTGGAAGGTGAGGGGGAGGGGTTGCGGTCCCGGGTTAGGGGGGGTTGGGGAGGGGAGGGGGTTGCGGTCCCGGGGTAGGGGAGGGGTCCGGGGGGTAGGGGAGGGGGTTGCGGTCCCGGGTGGTGGGGATGGGGGGTTGGTGGGATGATGGGGGGTCCGTCGCGCCATTCTACATGGAACCTCACCTGCTCCTGCTGCTGCAAGGCTTTGACGAAGGCGTTTTTTTTAGTCGGTTGGTGTGTGTTCTGCTTTGAGCGCTTTCTTCTGATTGGACGTCATGCATTGCTCGCACAGGATCTTCCCGCTCTTCTCTTGCTTCCAGTGGGGGGTGAAGTCGGTGCGGCATTGGGCGCAAGTGAAGGGGTCCATGTGAAGCAGCGAGGGGGCAGCCTTTGCCTGTTGAGACAGAGTGGTGGTTAGGGGGGGTCAGGAAAGTGCCTGGAGAGAGGGAGGAGTCTACTTCTGCGTGGAACGCTGCGGGAAGGGGCGGAGCTTAATGGCGGCTCCAATACTTCAATTTATAAATATAACTCGATATTTACGGGCGGGAGTGCTGCCGGTACGCAAGGGATGCAATCTACTAAACCCCGCCCCCCGAGTCACCAGTTGTCAGGGCCCGCCCACACCGCCGAGTGCTGAAGTGGAGGGCGGGGGGATGGTAAACCTCGCCCCGCGGCCACCTTTAAGGGGCAAATGAAACATCCTGGGGGTCCTAAACCAACACCCTGGGGGGGGGTCCTAAACCAACACCCTGGGGGGTCCTAAACCAACCCCCTGGGGATCCTAAACCAACACCCTGGGGGTCCTAAACCAACACCCTGGGGGGTCCTAAACCAACCCCCTGGGGATCCTAAACCAACACCCTGGGGGGTCCTAAACTAACACACCCTGGGGGGTCCTAAACTAACACCCTGGGGATCCAAAACCAACACCCTGGGGGGTCCTAAACCAACACCCCTGAGGGGTCCTAAAACCAACACCCTGGGGATCCTAAACCAACACACCCTGGGGGGTCCTAAACTAACACCCTGGGGATCCTAAACTAACACCCTGGGGGGGTCCTAAACCAACACCCATGGGGGGGTCCTAAATTAACACCCTGGGGGTCCTAAACTAACACCCTGGGGGGTCCTAAACCAACACCCTGGGGGGTCCTAAACCAACACCCTGGGGGGTCCTAAACCTGTCTCAAGGAATGTCATACTTATCGGGGACCACAGGTTCTCTTTACAGGGGTAAATAAATGGCATTGGGTCAATTTAATTAAAGTTTTCGGTTTTCAAATCGGTGTTTGTTTTTGTGGTTTTTTTTCGCAGCATAATTGTATTACAAAGTAAAAAAAAATTACAAAGTAAAAAAAAAAAAAAAATGACAAAGTAAAAAAAAGAAAATTACAAAGTAAAAAAAAAAATACAAGTAAAAAAAAGAAAATTAAAATGAAAAAAAAAAAAATGACAGTAAAAAAAAATGACAAAGTAAAAAAAAAAAAAAAGACAAAATAAAAAAAAAATGACAAAGTAAAAAAAAGAAAATTACAAAGTAAAAAAAAAATTACAAAGTAAAAAAAGAAAATTACAAATGAAAAAAAAAAAATGACAGTAAAAAAAAATGACAAAGTAAAAAAAAAAAAAGACAAAATAAAAAAAAAATGACAAAGTAAAAAAAGAAAATTACAAATTAAAAAAAAAATGACAGTAAACAAAAATGACAAAGTAAAAAAAAAAAATGACAAAGTAAAACAAATTACAAAGTAAAAAAAAAAAAATGACAAAGTAAAACAAATTACAAAGTAAAAAAAAAAATGACAAAGCAAAAAAAGAAAATTACAAATTAAAAAAAAACTACAAAGTAAAAAAAATGACAAAGTAAAAAAAGAAAATTACAAAGTAAAAAAAAAATGACAGTAAACAAAAATGACAAAGTAAAAAAAAAAAAAATTACAAAGTAAAAAAAAAAAAAAATGACAAAGTAAAACAAATTACAAAGCAAAAAAAAAAAAATTACAAAGTAAAAAAAGAAAATTACAAATGAAAAAAAAATGACAGTAAACAAAAATGACAAAGTAAAAAAGAAAATTATAAATTAAAAAAAAATGACAAACTAAAAAAAAAATGGCAAAGTAAAAAAAATGACAAAGTAAAAAAAGAAAATGACAAAGTAAAACAAATTACAAAGCAAAGTAAAAAAAAAAATGAAAAGTAAAACAAATTACAAAGCAAAAAAAAAATTACAAAAAAAAAGAAAATTTCAAATTAAAAAAAAAATGACAGTAAACAAAAATGACAAAGTAAAAAAGAAAATTATAAATTAAAAAAAAAATGACAAACTAAAAAAAAAATGACAAAGTAGAAAAAAAAATGATAAAGTAAAAAAAGAAAATTACAAATTAAAAAAAAAAAATGACAAAGTAAAAAAAAAATTATAAATTAAAAAAAAAAAATGACAAAGTAAAAAAAAGAAAATTACAAATTAAAAAAAAAATGACAAAGTAAAAAAAGAAAATTACAAATTAAAAAAAAAAAATGACAAAGTAAAAAAAAAATGACAAAGTAAAAAAGAAAATTATAAATTAAAAAAAAAAATGACAAAGTAAAAAAAAAAATGACAAAGTAAAAAAGAAAATTATAAATTAAAAAAAAAAAATGACAAAGTAAAAAAAAAATGACAAAGTAAAAAAAGAAAATTAAAAATTAAAAAAAAAAAATGACAAAGTAAAAAAAAAAATGACAAAGTAAAAAAGAAAATTATAAATTAAAAAAAAATGACAAAGTAAAAAAAAATGACAAAGTAAAAAAAAGAAAATTACAAATTTAAAAAAAAAAAAATTACTAAGTAAAAAAAAAAAAAAAAGAAAAAAAGAAAAGGAATGAGAAAGGAATCCCAGAGCACGCTGGGTTAGCCATGTTGGCTTTGCCTTACCCTGGCTGTCGATGACGCTCTGCACCACCTCCTCCAGGCCCACCATGTAGATGAATTCGCTGTTGGCGGCGCTGGGCAGGAAGTGGAGGAGCGGGGCGGGTGGCTTGGGCGGAGGGATCTCCAGCAGCGTTTTCTCCAGTTGCTTGCGCAGGGCCAGCTTGGCGGCAGCCTGGGAGCTGACGGGGTCCTGCACGGAGCTGGGACTGGGCAGGGGGGGGGAAGACACTCATTTGACGTCGGGTTGACGGAGCCGGCCTGCAGGTGGGAGCCAAGGTTCATGTACATGGCGGACGAGCTGCTGCGCTGACACGGGACGGACGAGGCGGATTGCTGAGGGGGAAGAACAAGGGGGCGGGGACCTGTCATTAGTCAGCGCGGCCCTGTTGGGAGGAGCTACAACCCCCAGCATGCAATCCCCGTCCCTCTAAATGTCAAAAAACACGTCAAGGGGCGCGATCGGTCCTGGCGATTGGCTCCTCCCTCAACAGAAGTCAAGGTGAGTCGTGGCAGTTCCTGTGTCAGGTACCAGTGAGGCTTCCCTGCGGTGCTCGGGGGGGTTCCCTCTCTGCCTCCCCTATCAGTCTGATGGGACTGCTGAGCCACCAATCACACGCAGGCGCCTCACTGGAGCATGCTCCTCCTTCTACAAAGTTACAGTGTACAGTCTGATCACTGGGGGAGGAGACTGAGGAAATGACTCCTCCTCCTTCTACAAAGTCACAATGTACAGTCTGATCACTGGGGAGGGAGAGAGACTGAGGAAATGACTCCTCCCCCTTCTACAAAGTTACAATGTACAGTCTGATCACTGGGGGGAGGAGAGACTGAGGAAATGACTCCTCCCCCTTCTACAAAGTCACAATGTACAGTCTGATCACTGGGGGGAGGAGAGACTGAGGAAATGACTCCTCCCCCTTCTACAAAGTTACAATGTACAGTCTGACCACTGGGGGAGGAGACTGAGGAAATGACTCCTCCTCCTTCTACAAAGTTACAATGTACAGTCTGACCACTGGGGGAGGAGACTGAGGAAATGACTCCTCCCCCTTCTACAAAGTTACAATGTACAGTCTGATCACTGGGGGGGGGGAGACTGAGGAAACGACTCCTCCCCCTTCTACAAAGTTACAATGTACAGTCTGATCACTGGGGGAGGAGACCGAGGAAATGACTCCTCTCTCTTTCTACAAAGTTACATTGTACAGTCTGATCACTGGGGGAGGAGACTGAGGAAATGACTCCTCCTCCTTTTACAAAGTTACAATGTACAGTCTGATGACTGGGGGAGGAGAGACTGAGGAAATGACTCCTCCTCCTTCTACAAAGTTACAATGTACAGTCTGATCACTGGGGGAGGAGACTGAGGAAATGACTCCTCCTCCTTTTACAAAGTTACAATGTACAGTCTGATGACCTGGGGGAGGAGACTGAGGAAATGACTCCTCCTCCTTCTACAAAGTTACAATGTACAGTCTGACCACTGGGGGAGGAGACTGAGGAAATGACTCCTCCCCCTTCTACAAAGTTACAATGTACAGTCTGATCACTGGGGGGAGGGGAGACTGAGGAAATGCCTCCTCCTCCTTCTAAAATGTACAGTCTGATCACTGGGGGAGGAGACTGAGGAAATGACTCCACCTTCTTCTACAAAGTTACAATGTACAGTCTGATCACTGAGGGAGGAGACTGAGGAAACGCCTCCTCCTGCCTGCAGCAGAATGGTGACATCATCTCAGCCCTGGCAGTGGATTGGTGATGTCAGACAGGGGCGGGGTACCTACCTGCGGGTAGTTGAGCGCCTGCGTCGTCATGCTCGGCGTGCTGTTGCGGATCAGGCTGGATTTGGGCGGGACACACTGGCCCTGGAGCTGGGTGGGGTTGGGGGCGATGACTCTCTGTGACATCATCATGTGCGGCAGGGGGGCGTTGGAGGAGGAGCGGATGACGCTGTGAGTCTGCCAGAGGAAGACATTGGTCAGTGCGCAGCCTGATCGGTCATGTGACGTCACAGGGGCGGAGTCTCGTTAGGTACCTGAATGCTGCGCAGATTCTGCACGTCCAATCCCGGAGCTCCTGGCCGCGACGGGACTTTCGCCAGGCTGGGCTGCCCCACGTGTGTGGGTGACGGCTGGACGATGGTGGCCGCGTTCTGCGCCACGGGATTCTGAAAGAGAATGGCGGAGAAGGCGGGTCAGAAGAAGGCGGGTCAGAAGGCGGGTCAGGAGAAGGCGGGTCAGACGGCGGGGTCAGGAGGAGGCGGGTCAGGAAGGCGGGTCAGGAGAAGGCGGGTCAGAAGGAGGGGTCAGGAGAAGGCGGGTCAGGAGAAGGTGGGTCAGACGGCGGGTCAGGAGAAGGGGGGTCAGGAGAAGGAGGGTCAGAAGGAGGGTCAGGAGAAGGCGGGGTCAGGAGAAGGCGGGTCAGAGAAGGCGGGTCAGGAGGAAGGTGGGTCAGGAGAAGGCGGGTCAGTTAGAAGGTGGGTCAGACGGGCGGGTCAGGAGAAGGCGGGTCAGGAGAAGGCAGGGGGGGTTAGAAGGCGGGTCAGGAGAAGGCGGGTCAGGAGAAGGCGGGTTAGAAGGCGGGTCAGAAGGCGGGTCAGGAGAAGGCGGGTCAGGAGAAGGCGGGTTAGGAGAAGGCGGGTCAGGAGAAGGCGGGTCAGGAGAAGGCGGGTCAGGAGAAGGCGGGTCAGGAGAAGGCGGGTCAGAAGGCGGGTCAGACAACAGGACAGAAAGGACAACAATGGCGCCCCCTGTATTTCTCTTCTCACAGGTACCCCCTTCAATGACTGGCAGGCGGAGTTCCTGATCATGTGACCGGCATTATTTACCCTGATCATGTGACTATTGGGACTGGTCACATGACGGGGACACTGCCGGTGCCAGCATTAGTAACCCGATCATGCTTCCAGTGTGATTGGATGTCACAGCGGTCACATGACTGAGAGGCTCCGCCTCCGGACTGTAGGGGGCGGTGATGTCAGTGAAGCTCGGTCAGCGCACTCTCAGTACAGCGGAATCCTCCGGACCAAGTGCAGCTCCAGCTGTACGGAGTTCCCCTTTAAGCCGGATGTCACCGATGTCTGCAGTGGCGTTGTACAGAGCGCAGATCTCCGGGACAGTAGGTGGGGGGCGGAGTCCGGGAATCACCTACCTTCTGCAGGACGTTCTCCTTCTGCAGCTGACTCTGACGCAGCTTCTTCAGCAGCACCAGCCGCGCCTCCTCCAGCCGCAGCTCCTCCTTCAGCTGCTTGATCAGCTGCTGCCGCTCCTCCATGCTCTTCCCCCTGCAGAGGAACAGAGGGCGCCGTCAGGTGACAAGGACCCGCCCCTGAACAAAGAGCCACCCTGATAAGGACCCGCCCCCAACAAGGAGCCACCCTGACAAGGAGCCGCCCCCGACAAGGAGCCGCCCCTAAACAAGGAGCCACCCTGACAAGGTCCCGCCCCTGAAAAAGGAGCCACCCTGACAAGGAGCTGCCCCTGAACAAGGAGAAACCCCGACAAGGACCCGCCACCGACAAGGAGCCACCCCCTCACAAGGAGCCACCCCCTCTCACAAGGAGCCACCCCAACAAGGAGCCAGAACCCCTGTACAAGGAGAAACCCCGACAAGGACCCCCGCCACCGACAAGGACCCCACACCTGACAAGCAGCCACCCCCGAACAAGGAGCCACCCTGACAAGCAGCCACCCCCGAACAAGGAGCCACCTTGACAAGGAGCCACCCCCCGAACAAGGAGCCACCCTGAGAAGGAGCCAACCCCCGAACAAGGAGCCACCCTGACAAGGAGCCACCACCAAATAAGGAGCCCATCCCCGAACAAGGAGCCATCCCCGAACAAGGAGCAACCACCGAACAAGGAGCCACCCTGACAAGGAGCCATCCTGACAAGGAGATATCCCCGAACAAGGAGCAACCCTGACAAGGAGCCACCCCCGAACAAGGAGCCACCCTGACAAGGAACCAACCCCTGAACAAGGAGCCACCCTGACAAGGAGCCAACCCCTTGAACAAGGAGCCACCCTGACAAGGAGCCACCCCCCCGAACAAGGAGCCACCCTGACAAGGAGCCAACCCCTGAACAAGGAGCCACCCTGACAAGGAGCCATCCCCGAACAAGGAGCCACCACCAAACAAGGAGCCACCCCCGAACAAGGAGCCACCCTGACAAGGAGATATCCCCGAACAAGGAGCCACTCTGACAAGGAGCCACCCCCGAACAAGGAGCCACCCTGACAAGGAGATATCCCCGAACAAGGAGCCACCCTGACAAGGAGCAACCCCCGAACAAGGAGCCACCACCGAACAAGGAGCCACCCCCGAACAAGGAGCCACCCTGACAAGGAGCCAACCCCTGAACAAGGAGCCACCCTGACAAGGAGCCACCCCCGAACAAGGAGCCACCCTGACAAGGAGCCACCCCCTGAACAAGGAGCCACCCTGACAAGGAGCCATCCCCGAACAAGGAGCCACCACCAAACAAGGAGCCACCCCCGAACAAGGAGCCACCAACCGAACAAGGAGCCACCCCCGAACAAGGAGCCACCCTGACAAGGAGCCACCCCCGAACAAGGAGCCACCCTGACAAGCAGCCACCCCCAAACAAGGAGCCACCCTGACAAGGAGCCAACCCCCAAACAAGGAGCCACCTTGATAAGGAGCCACCCCCGAACAAGGAGCCACCTTGACAAGGGAGCCACCCCCGAACAAGGAGCCACCCTGAGAAGGAGCCACCCCCGAACAAGGAGCCACCCTGACAAGGAGCCACCACCCGAACAAGGAGCCACCTTGACAAGGAGCCACCCCCGAACAAGGAGCCACCCTGACAAGGAGCCACACCGAACAAGGAGCCATCCCCCGAACAAGGAGCCACCCCCCCGAACAAGGAGCCATCCCCGAACAAGGAGCCACCCTGACAAGGAGCCAACACCCCTGAACAAGGAGCCACCCTGACAAGGAGCCAACCCCTGAACAAGGAGCCACCCTGACAAGGAGCCACCCCGAACAAGGAGCCACCCTGACAAGGAGCAACACCCCCGAACAAGGAGCCACCACCGAACAAGGAGCCACCCCCGAACAAGGAGCCACCCTGACAAGGAGCCAACCCCTGAACAAGGAGCCACCCTGACAAGGAGCCACCCCCGAACAAGGAGCCACCCTGACAAGGAGCCAACCCCTGAACAAGGAGCCACCCTGACAAGGAGCCATCCCCGAACAAGGAGCCACCACCAAACAAGGAGCCACCCCGAACAAGGAGCCACCAACGAACAAGAGCCACCCCCCCGAACCCTGTATATGTCCTGTACATTAACCCTCCCCCTCCTCCCCCCCCTGTATATGTCCTGTACATTAACCCCACCCCCTCCCCTGTATATGTCCTGTACATTAACCCCTTCCCCCCCCCCCCCTGTATATGTCCTGTACATTAACCCCTCCCCCTTCCCCCTGTATATGTCCTGTACATTAACCCCTATCCCCCCCCCTCCCCTGTATATGTCCTGTACATTAACCCCTCCCCCCCCCCCTGTATATGTCCTGTACATTAACCCCTCACCCCCCTGTATATGTCCTGTACATTAACCCCTTCCCCTCCCCCCCCCCCCCTGTATATGTCCTGTACATTAACCCCTTCCCCCCCCCCCTGTATATGTCCTGTACATTAACCCCTTCCCCCTCCCCCCCTGTATATGTCCTGTACATTAACCCCTCCCCCCCCCCCCTGTATATAATTCCTGTACATTAACCCCTCCTCCCCCCCCCCTGTATATTACTCCATGTACATTCCCCTCCCCCCCTGTATATATCCTGTACATTAACCCCTTCCCCTCCCCTCCCCCCCTGAAATATGTCCTGTACATTAACCCCTTCCCCTCCCCCCCTGTATATGTCCTGTACATTAACCCCTTCCCCTCCCCCCCCACCACTGTATATGTCCTGTACATTAACCCCTTCCCTCCCCCCCTGTGTATATGTCCTGTACATTAACCCCTTCCCCTCCCCCCCCCCGTATATGTCCTGTACATTAACCCCTTCCCCTCCCCCCCCTTTGTATATGTCCTGTACATTAACCCCTTCCCCTCCCCCCCCTGTATATGTCCTGTACATTAACCCCTCCCCCCCCCCTGTATATGTCCTGTACATTACCACCCTTCCCCTCCCCCCTGTATATGTCCTGTACATTAACCCCCTTCCCCTCCCCCTGTATATGTCCTGTACATTAACCCCTTCCCCCCCCCCCTGTATATGTCCTGTACATTAACCCCCCCCCCCCCCCCTGTATATGTCCTGTACATTAACCCCTCCCCCCCTGTATATGTCCTGTACATTAACCCCCCTTCCCCTCCCCCCTGTATATGTCCTGTACATTAACCCCTTCCCCTCCCCCCCCTGTATATGTCCTGTACATTAACCCCTTCCCCCCCCCCCCTGTATATGTCCTGTACATTAACCCCTTCCCCTCCCCCCCCCCCCCCTGTATATGTCCTGTACATTAACCCCTTACCCCCCCCCCCCCTGTATATGTCCTGTACATTCCTGTACATTAACCCCTTCCCCTCCCCCCCTGTATATGTCCTGTACATTAACCCTTCCCCTCCCCCCCCCCCTGTATATGTCCTGTACATTAACCCCTTCCCCTCCCCCCTGTATATGTCCTGTACATTAACCCCTTCCCCTCCCCCCTGTATATGTCCTGTACATTAACCCCTTCACCCCCCCCCCCCCCTGTATATGTCCTGTACATTAACCCCTTCCCCCCCCCCCCTGTATATGTCCTGTACATTAACCCCTTCCCCTCCCCCCCCCCCCCCTCCCCCCCTGTATATGTCCTGTACATTAACCCCTTCCCCTCCCCTCCCCCCCTGTATATATCCTGTACATTACACCCCTTCCCCTCCCCCCCCTGTATATGTCCTGTACATTAACCCCTTCCCCTCCCCCCCCAAGCCCCCGTATATGTCCTGTACATTAACCCCTTCCCCTCCCCCCTTGTATATGTCCTGTACATTAACCCCTCCCCCCTCCCCCCCCCCCTGTATATGTCCTGTACATTAACCCTCCCCCTCCCCCCCCTGTATATATCCTGTACATGTCCTGTTAACCCCCCCCCCCCCCCTGTATATGTCCTGTACATTAACCCCATATGCCTGTATTGGTACGCCTCCCTTCCCCTCCCCCCTGTATATATCCTGTACATTAACCCTTCCCCTCCCCCCCTGTATATGTCCTGTACATTAACCCCTTCCCGCCCTCCCCCCTGTATATGTCCTGTACATTAACCCCTTCCCCCCCCCCCCCTCCCCCCCCCTGGTATATGTCCTGTACATTAACCCTTCCCCCTCCCCCCTGTATATTGGTCCTGTACATTATCCCCTCCTCCCTTCCCCTCCCCCCACCCCCGTATATGTCCTGTACATTAACCCCTCCCCCTCCCCCCCCTCCCCCCCTCATATAACCCCTGTACCCCCTTCCCTCCCCCCCTGTATAATGTCCTGTACATTAACCCCTTTCCCCCCCCCCCCCTGTATATGTCCTGTACAATTAACCCCTCCCCCCCCGTAATATATCTGTACATTAACCCCTCCCCCCCCCTGTATATGTCCTGTACAATAACCCCTTTTCCCCCCCCCCCATGTAACCCCTTCCCCTCCCCCCCCCCTGTATAATACCCCTCCTGTACATTTACCCCCTTCCCATTAACCCCCCCCCCTGTATATTGTCTGTACTTAACCATTCGCCCCCCACCCCCATGTATATGTCCTGTACATTAACCCCTTCCCCCCCCCTGTATATATCCTGTACATTAACCCCTTCCCCTCCCCCCCTGTATATGTCCTGTACATTAACCCTTCCCTCCCCCCCTGTATATTAACCCCTTCCTGTATACATTAACCCCCCTCCCCCCCTGTATATGTCCTGTACATTAACCCCTTCCCCTCCCCCCTGTTATGTCCTGTACATTCCCTCCACCCCTGTATATATCCTGTACATTAACCCCCTCCCCCTGTATATGATCATGTACTATTAACCCTTCCCCCCCCCCCCGTTATATATCCTGTAATTAAACCCCTTCCCCTCCCCCCCTGTATATATCCTGTACATTAACCCCTTACCCCTACATGTCACTTGTATTTATCCTGTACAATTACCCCTTCCCTCCCTCCCCCCCTGTACATTAACCCTTCTCCTTCCCCCTGTATATATCCTGTACATTAACCCCCTACCTCCCTCCTCCCCCTGTATATACCTGTACATTAACCCTCCCCCCTGTATATGTCATGTACATTAACCCCTCCCCCTGATATATCCTGTACATAAACCCCTGTACAACGTAACCCCTCCCCCCCCCATACCTGACATTAACCCCTTAAACCCCTTCGCCCCCCATATATGTCCTTTGTTACCTTTATCCCTCCCCCCCTGTATATATGTCTGTACATGTTCCCTGTACATTAACCCCTCCTGTACATTAACCCCTTCCCCTCCCCCCCATTTCCTGTACATTAACCCCTGGTATATGTCCTGTACATGTCGTATCTGTGTACATTAACCCTCTTCCCCTGTATATGTCCTGTAAAACCCCTCCCCCTGTATATATCCTGTATATATCCTGTACATAAACCCTCCCCCCTGTATATCACCCCCGCCCCTCCCCCGGGATAAGGGGTCCTTGTTAATGAAGGGGGAACCTCCACGAGTCGCTCCCGGACGGATTCCCCACCTTGAACAGTTCTCCAGGTTGGCCAGCTTGATCTTGTCGTCGGCGCCGGGAGGTGGATCGTGGGCTGGAGGCCTCGTTGTCAGATAGAGGACGATGACGTCGGGGGAGGGGGTCAGTCCGGCCCGGTCCGGCTCCCTGTCAGCAGAAAAAGAACATGTGGTTACAACTACAGCGACCCACTGAGGGGCCACAAAGAGGACCTGTCATCAGGTGTCATGTGTCAGTGTGTCCCCTCGCAGGACTCCTCCCACAACACCTTCATCTCATCGCTGTACACTCCAGAAGGACCGCGCCATCTTTGTTCAGGCATCATCCATGGCCACCCTCTACTTCCTGGACTGAGATCCCGGCCCAAAAAGATGACCCAACTATGTCAGTCCTGGTGCCTGTGCAGTTCTTGGCGGTGTGGTGTTCACAAATGTCTGACACAGATCAGCCCCTGCTATACGATGTGCAGTCTGATCACTGGGGGAGGAGACTGAGGAAATGACTCCTCCTCCTTCTACAAAGTTACAATGTGTACAGTCTGATCACTGGGGAGGAGACTAAGGAACGGTACAAGCGACCCCTGTCCTCCTTTTACAAAGTTACAATGTACAGTTGATCGCCTGGGGGAGGGGAGGACTCCGGACAGTCTTCCTGCTGCCTGCAGCAGACTGATAACATCATCTTTACTTAGGCTAGTGAGCTCCTCTGGTACAGAGACTGATGGGACTGTGGGGGAGGGGACATTAGAGCGTAAGCTCCTCTGGTACAGAGACTGATGGGACTGTGGGGGAGGGGACATTAGAGCGTGTAAGCTCCTCTGGTACAGACTGATGGGACTGTGTGGGGAGTGGGGACATTAGAGCGTAAGCTCCTGTGTACAGAGACTGATGGGACTGTGGGGGAGGGGACATTAGAGTGTAAGCTCCTCTGTACACAGACTGATGTGACTGTGGGGGAGGGGGTATTAGAGTGTAAGCTCCTCTGGTACAGACTGATGTGACTGTGGGGGATGAGGGACATTAGAGTGTAAGCTCCTCTGTACAGAGACTGATGGGGACTGTGGGGGAGGGGGGTATTATTAGAGTGTAAGCTCCTCTGGTACAGAGACTGATGGGACTTGTGGGGGATCGGGGACATTAGAGTGTGTAAGCTCCTCTGTACAGAGACTGATGGTGACTGTGGGGAGGGGACATTAGAGTGTAAGCTCCTCTGGTACAGAGACTGATGTGACTGTGTGGGGGAGGGGACATTAGAGTGTAAGCTCCTCTGTACAGAGACTGATGGGACTGCGGGGGAGGGGGACATTAGAGCGTAAGCTCCTCTGGTACAGAGACTGATGGGACTGTGGGGGAGGGGACATTAGAGTGTCAGCTCTCTGGTACAGAAACTGATGTGACTGTGGGGGAGGGGACATTGGAGTGTAAGCTCCTCTGGTACAGAGACTGGTGGGACTGTGGGGGAGGGGACATTAGAGTGTAAGCTCCTCTGGTACAGTGTCTGTGGGGGAGGGGACTTTACAGTGTAAGCTCCTCTGATACAGAGACTGATGGGACTGTGGGGGAGGGGACATTAGAGTGTAAGCTCCACTGGTACAGAGACTGATGGGACTGTGGGGGAGGGGACATTGCAGTGTAAGATCCTCTGGTACAGAGACTGATGGGGACTGTGGGGGAGGGGACATTTGAGTGTAAGCTCCCCTGTGACTGGCTCAGTGGCATGAATGGACATCTCACCCCCGTCTGGAGCTCATGTCCACTGGCTCTTCGTTGATGTTCTCCTTTGCCATGCCTTCCAGAGGGCCGGGTGTCCACGTGGGGCCGCAGGTTCCCGTTCATTTTCTCGTCGTATAGTTTTGAGTCCATCCTGTTTGGCGGAGTGGTTTCGTGCGGCAGTTCCAGCCCGGGAAGGTCCTTCCTTTTGAGGAGAGCCAGCATCTTCAGTCTCTCCATGGCCTCGTGGCCTTCCATCTTGAGTTGCTTGGCCAGAACATCCTCGCGGTCATCGGGGCTGCTCCAGGCCCCTCTTCAGGAGGAGGTTGAGGCGGAGGGCTTCTTCTGTCACTCTGTCCATCCTAATGGAAGGAAACACAGAACAGTCAGAGAGGAAATCTTATGATGTTCAGTTCACTCAATAGGACTTTCAAAAACCACAAATAACATGAAACTAAAACTTCAGTACGGTGCTAACTGGAAGATTGTGGACGTTTGACCATCACACCTCTATGAGCTGGTTGGACATCCCATTCCAAAACCACGGCCATAAATATGGAGATTTGCCCCCCCCATCCCCCCATAACCTTTATTATGGAGTTGGTCCTCCTTTATAGTTATAGCAGCCTCCACTTATTTGGAACGTCTTTCCACAAGATTCTGGAGGGTGTCTGTGCAAATTTGTACCCATTTGTGAGGTACAAGTACTGTTGTTGGATGAGAAGACCTGGCTCATACATCTGGCTCATACACCATCTGGCGTCCCAACTCATCAAAAAGGTGTTCAGTAGGTTTGAGGTACCACCAGAAAAAAAGACGGTAGGGTGAGGTCACTGGAGAAGGACCTGAATTCATTGGCGTTCCTCATCAAAAAGGTTAAGTGTTCAGTAGGTCCTACTTGAGGTGTCAGTAGGGTTACCACCTTTGTTGGTGTTTTGGATGAGAAGACTCTGGTCCAACTTCTTAAACCACTGATGGTTGGATGAGAAGACCTGGTCATCATTCCAAAGGTGTTCGAGTTGGTAGGGTTGAGCTTGGAGGCATTTCCAACTCTTCTCAAGTACTGATAGTGATGTTGAATGAGAAGAGGTCAGGGGCCTGAAACTCACATTGGCGTTCCAGTTCATCCCAAGGGTGTCATTAGGGTTGAGGTCATAAGTACTGATGTTGAATGAGAAGACCTGCTCACCATTGGTCAAAAGGTCCCTACTCATACTAAAGGGTGTTCAGTAGGGTTGAGATCAGGCACTGATGTTGGATGAGAAGAAGTGACCTGTGGCCACCCTGGTAGTCCACTCATCCTAAAGGTGTTCAGTGGTGTTCAGTAGGGTTGAGATCAAGTACTGTTGTTGGATGAGAAGACCTGGCTCATACATCTGGCGTCACGTTGGGCACCAGAAAAAAAGACCTGGCTGATCACTGGTGTTCCAACTCATCAAAAAGGTGTTCAGTAGGTTGGAGGTCAGGTACCAATAATAGACAAGAAGACCTGGTGTTCCAGGTCATCCCAAAGGTGTTCGGTAGGGTTGAGTTGAGGTCAAGTACTGATAGTGGATGAGAAGACCTGAATCACCATTGGCGTTTCATTTCAACCCAAGGGGTGTCCATTAGTTGGGGGGTGAGGTCAAGTACTGATGTTGAATGAGAAGTCCTGGCTCACCATTGGTGGTCCTACTCATACTAAAGGTGTTCAGTAGGGTTGAGGTCAAGTACTGATGTTGGATGAGAAGACCTGGATCACCATTGGCGTTCCAGTTCATCCCAAAGGGTGTCCATTAGGGTTGAGGTCAAGTACTGATGTTGAATGAGAAGACCTGGCTCACCACTGGTGGTCCTACTCATCCTAAAGGTGTTCAGTAGGGTTGAGGTCAAGTACTGATGTTGGATGAGAAGACCTGAATCACCATTGGCGTTCCAGTTCATCCTAAGGGTGTCCATTAGGGTTGAGGTCAAGTACTGATGTTGAATGAGAAGACCTGGCTCACCATTGGAGGTCCTACTCATCCTAAAGGTGTTCAGTAGGGTTGAGGTCAAGTACTGTTGTTGGATGAGAAGACCTGGCTCATACATCTGGCGTCACGTTGGGCCCCAAAAAAAGACCTGCCTGATCACTGGTGTTCCAACTCATCAAAAAGGTGTTCAGTGGGTTTGAGGTCAGGTACCAATGTTGGATGAGAAGACCTGGCTCACCATTGGCATTCCAGGTCATCACAAAGGTGTTCGGTAGCATTGAGCTGAGGTCAAATACCAATAGTGGATGAGAAGACCTGGATCACCATTGGCATTTCAACTCTTCACAAAGGTGCTCAGTAGAGTTGAGGTCAAGTACTGATGTTGAATGAGAAGACCTGGCTCACCATTGGTGGCCCAACTCATGCTAAAGGTGTTCAGTAGGGTGGAGGTCAGGCATTGGTGTTGGATGAGAAGAAGTGACTCGCCACCAGTAGTCCAACTCATCCCAAAGGTGTTCAGTAGGGTGGAGGTCAGGCACTGGTGTAGGATGAGAAGACCTGGCTCACCACTGGTAGTCTAACTCATCCTAAAGGTGTTCAGTAGGGTTGATGTCAAGTACTGATGTTGAACGAGAAGACCTGGCTCACTATTGGCACTCCAACTCTTCCCAAAGGTATTCAGTACGGTTAAGGTCAGGTACCGGTGTTGGATGAGAAGACCTGGCTCACCATTGGCACTCCAACTCTTCCCAAAGGTGTTCAGTAGGGTTGAGGTTAAGTACTGATGTTGAATGAGAAGACCTGGCTCACTATTGGCACTCCAACTCTTCCCAAAGGTATTCAGTACAGTTAAGGTCAGGTACCGGTGTTGGATGAGAAGACCTGGCTCACCATTGGCACTCCAACTCTTCCCAAAGGTGTTCAGTAGGGTTGAGGTCAAGTATTGATGTTGGATGAGAAGACCTGGCCCACCATTGGCGCTTCAACTCTTCCCAAAGGTGTTCAGTAGGGTTGAGGTCAAGTATTGATGTTGGATGAGAAGACCTGGCCCACCATTGGCACTCCAACTCTTCCCAAAGGTGTTCAGTAGGGTCGAAGGTCAGTGCTCCGTGCATGGACACTCCACACCAAACTAGTCAAACCACAAACTCTCTATGGAGTTGACTTTGTACAAACGGGGGTACAGTGATGCTGGAACACAAAACGGGGGTTGTCACCAAACTGTTCCCACAATGTTGGGAGTGCCCAGTTGTCCACCATGTCTTTGTATGATGGAGGATTACCAGGACCCCTCACCGGAGACACCTGAATTCCATCATCTGGAGTGAGGTCCACATCCCATTGGCCATGGAGATGAGATGGTCGGGTGTTCACAAACCTTTCGGCCTTATAGTGTGTCATGTATTTGGATCTCCATACGGGACTGCGCTGACCTCCTCCCAGACCACCACAAAGAAAACCGATCCTCCTCTACCCCCAGCGAAGAGATCCAAACACGACGAGACCCTCCAGACGGATCATGACAACCTACGGCGTCCGGTGCTCGTTATCGCCAGATGTATCTCCAACGCAAACGGGGAACCATCAGCGCTGAGCTGAAGACACTTCCTATATGAAGGCTCATCTCCCCGCGGCAGGCGAGGGGTTAAACCTCCACATCCTCCTCAGAGGGTGCCCGCAGCCAATATGGGGGGCGACAGGCGGTCGCTGCACCTGTTCCTTGTTGTGACACATGCTACGGAGGAGGGAAGAGGAGCCGGCGAAGAGATAATGGCAGCTCTGTTATCTCGCGGACCACGAAGGAAAAAAAAAAAAAAACGCACCGGGCCGCCGCCGAAATCCTCCATTTCCTGCCGATTGGGGCATCTTCGATGGGAAGGGAAATGGTGTAATTGCCCGAAAATGACCGGCATGCTGGGAAATGTCTACTACCGGAGTGATGATCGAGT
Source organism: Staurois parvus (assembly GCA_951230385.1). Lineage (NCBI taxonomy): Eukaryota > Metazoa > Chordata > Amphibia > Anura > Ranidae > Staurois > Staurois parvus. The sequence goes on from CATNWA010020310.1 coordinate 199,158, forward strand.
CGGCCAGGGACCGAGGCGTTAGCATAGCAACTGGTGAAGACATGAAAACGCCGGGAGGGCGATGGGGTGTCTAATTTTTGGTGGAGATGAGATTGGTAAAAAAAAAAAAGGCACAGTGAGGGGATAAAACGGAAAAGTCGGGGCACCGAGCAACAGAATTCGAGGGGCCCATTCGCACCCAAGCGTTCCATTGTGCGTTGCGCTGAGGTACCCCCATTCATAATGAATGGGCAACTAAAACGGACAGGACCCCTTCCTAAAACGGCAGCGCAAAATATACGCGTTGTGGTGCGCTGCAGTGCGTTGGGCTCTACCGGAGTGGCGCCACGACGTAACGCGCACAGTGCTGGTACGTCGCCGCGCAGAGCGGTAACCCGCGTGCCTCGGTGGATGCCCACAGCCAATACGGGGGGGTCAGGTGTCCCATGAAATGCGGTTGGTTCTGTTACCAATCACAAGCGGCGATCGCGCAGGACAGTCTGTCGATCGGAAAAGGCGGAAATCTTCTGCGCGACGCACTCGCAGGTTACGCAATCGATAACTAAAAAAAAAATTCCCGTTAAAAATCGTAAAAAATTTTTTTTAAACAATTTGTTTCCAAAATGTTTCCACTTTTAAAAAAGCGTAATGTGCGTTCAAAGCTGGCGGCGAGATTTTATACCTCGCGGAATGCGACTGGTGAGGTTACCAATCGCAACAACGATCATTGATTAGGATCGCTATTTATGAATGATCGTTGATCAGGATCGTTGTTTGCGACTGAACATTGATCGTCCGTAAATGGAGGTCCTAATCAATGATCAATCATAATGCTGATCCTAATCAGTGGTCAATCACAAATGGCGATCCTAATCAGTGATCAATCACAAATGGCGATCCTAATCAGTGATCAATCACAAATGGCGATCCTAATCAGTGATCAATCTCCAACGGCGATCCTAATCAGTGATCTATCTCTATCACGCCGCAATCCTAATCAATGGTCAATTGCAAATGGTGATCCCGATCAATTCATAAATGGCGATCCTAATCAATTGCAAATGGTGATCCCGATCAATTCATAAATGGCGATCCTAATCAATCAATTGCAAATGGTGATCCTGATCAATTCATAAATGTCGATCCTAATCAATGATCAATTGCAAATGGTGATCCCGATCAATTCATAAATGGCGATCCTAATCAATGGTCAATTGCAGATGGTATCCCGATCAATTCATAAATGGCGATCCTAATCAATGATCAATTGCAGATGGTGATCCCGATCAATTCATAAATAGCAATCCTAATCAATGATCAATCGCAATGCTGATCCTAATCAAGGTTTGATCACAAATGCCAATCCTGATTATTGATCCGGATCGCCTTTTGTGATTGATCATTTTTTAGGTTCAGCATTGCGATTGATCTTTGATTAGGATCGTTTTTAATTATTAATCGATCAAGGTCGCTGTTTGTGACTGAACATTGATCGTTCATAAATGGCGATCCTAATCAAGGATTAATCGCAAATGCCGATCTTGATAACTGATCCGGATCACATTTTGCGATTGATCATTGATTAGGACTGCTTTTTTTGAATGATGATTGATCAAGATCGCCGTTTGCGATTGAACATTGATCATTCATAAATGGCGATTCTAACGGATGATCAATCGCAATGCTGATCCTAATCAATGATCAATCGCAAACGGTGATCCTAATCAAGGTTTGATCGCAAATGCCAATCCTGATCAATCCGGATCTCATTTTGCGATTGATCATCGATTAGGATCGCTATTTATGAATGATGATTGATCAGGATCGCCGTTTGTGATTGAACATTGATCGCCCATAAACGGAAGTCCTGATCAACGATTATTCATAAATGGCGATCCTAATCGATGATCAATCGTAATGCTGATCCTAATAAATGAGCAATCACAAATGGCGATCCTAATCAATGATCAATTATAAATGGCAATCCTAATCGATGACCAATCGCATACGGTGATCCTAATCAAGGTTTGATCACAAATGGCAACCCTGATCATTGATCCGGATTGCATTTTGCGATTGATCATCGATTAGGATCGCTATTTATGAATGATCATTGATCCGGATCGCATTTTGCGATTGATCTTTGATTAGGATCACTTTTTTTTTAAAATTATTAATTGATCAAGATCGCTGTTTGCGATTGAACATTGATCGTTCATAAACGGCGATCCTAATCAATGATCAGTCGCAATGCTGAACCTAAAAAATGACCAATCGCAAACAGTGATCGTAATCAATGACCAATCGCAAACGGTGATCGTAATCAATGACCAATCGCAAACAGTGATCGTAATCAATGACCAATCGCAAACAGTGATCGTAATCAATGACCAATCGCAAACGGTGATCGTAATCAATGACCAATCGCAAACAGTGATCGTAATCAATGACCAATCGCAAACGGTGATCGTAATCAATGACCAATCGCAAACAGTGATCGTAATCAATGACGCAATCGTAAACAGTGATCGTAATCAATGACCAATCGCAAACAGTGATCGTAATCAATGACCAATCGCAAACGGTGATGATCGTAATCAATGACCAATCGCAAACGGTGATCGTAATCAAGGTTTGATCGCAAATGCCAATCCTGATCATTGATCCGGATTGCATTTTGCGATTGATCATCGATTAGGATCGCTATTTATGAATGATGATTGATCAAGATTGCCGTTTGTGATTGAACATTGATCGTCCATAAACGGAAGTCCTGATTATCGATCATTCATAAATGGCGATCCTAATCGATGATCAATCACAATGCTGAACCTAAAAAATGATCAATCACAAATGGCGATCCTAATCAAGGATTAATCGCAGATGCCGATCCTAATCATTGATCCGGATCGCATTTTGCAACTGATCATTGATCCTGATCGCTATTTATGAATGATGATTGATCAAGATCACCGTTTGCGATTGAACATTGATCATTCATAAATGGAGGTCCTGTTCGATGATCAATCGCAATGCTGATCCTAGTCAATGATCAATCGCAAACGGATCGCCATTTATGAATGATTATTGATTAGGACTTCCATTTATGAACAATCTATGTTCAGTTGCAAACAACGATCCTAATCGATGATCAATCGCAATGCTGAACCTAACAAATGATCAATTAGAAACGGTGATCCTGATCAACAATCATTCACAAATGGCGATCCTAATCAATTAACAAATCGTAATGCTGATCCTAATCGATGATCAATCGCAAACTGCGATCCGGATCAGTGATCAAGTTCGGCATTTGCGATTAAAGCTTGATTAGGATCGCCGTTTGCGATTGATCATTTATTAGGTTCAGCATTGCGATTGATCATCGATTAGGATCGCCATTTGCGATTGATCATCGATTAAGATCGCCATTTATGAATGATCGTTGATTAGGATCCCCATTTGCGATTGATCATCGATTAAGATCGCCATTTATGAATGATCGTTGATTAGGATCACCATTTGCGATTGATCATCGATTAGGATCGCCATTTATGAATGATCGTCGATTAGGATCCCCATTTGCGATTGATCATCGATTAGGATCGCCATTTATGAATGATCGTTGATTAGGATCACCATTTGCGATTGATCATCGACTAGGATCTGCATTGCGATTGATCATCGATCAGGACCTCCAATTGTGAACGATCAATGTTCAATCGCATACAGCGATCTTGATCAATCATCATTCAAAAAAAAAAAGATCCTAATCAATGATCATGTTCGGGAATTTGCGATTAATCCTAGATTAAGATCACCGTTTGTAATTGATCATTTATTAAGATCGGCATTACGATTGATCATCGATTAGGATCGCCATTTATGAACGATCGTTGATCAGGACCTCCATTTATGGACGATCAAGGTTCAATCGCAAACGGCGATCCTGATCAATCATCATTCAAAAAAAAGCGATCCTAATCGATGATCAATCGCAAACGGCGATCCCGATCAATGATCAGGATTGGCATTTGCGATCAAACCTTGATTAGGATCACCGTTTGCGATTGATTAGGATCAGCATTGCGATTGATCATCGATCAGGACCTCCATTTATGAATGATCGATGTTCAATCGCGAACGGCGATCCTGATCAATCATCATTCAAAAAAAAGCGATCCTAATCGATGATCAATCGCAAACGGCGATCCCGATCAATGATCAGGATTGGCATTTGCGATCAAACCTTGATTAGGATCACCGTTTGCGATTGATTAGGATCAGCATTGCGATTGATCATCGATCAGGACCTCCATTTATGAATGATCGATGTTCAATCGTGAACGGCGATCTTGATCAATCATCATCCAAAAAAAGCGATCCTAATCGACGATCAATCGCGAACGGCGATCCCGATCAATGATCATTCATAAATAATGATGATCCTAATCAATGATCAATCACCAATGTGGATCCCGATCAATGATCGTTCGCAGAAACAGACGATGGGGGAAAAGGCCGAAATCTTTTGTGTGTCGCGTTCTCCGCGTTGAACGATCGTCGTCGGGGGGGGGGTGGGGGGGGGGGGGGGGGGGGATCCTCCTCGGACGGTATGCCGGGAGGTCGGCGCGACATGTGCGGCGTATTCGGCGGGGTGAATCCAGGTGACGGTACAATAAAAGCCGGGAAGATTACCTTCTCCGTCGGGAGTCAGCCGCCCCCCCTACGCGGCGCAGACGGGCCGCCCCGGGAACCAAACGCATCGATCTCCGGGGGCCGTCTCGGCGGCGCACGACTGCAGCCTGGCACACGCAGGTAATGGAGCGCACATTACATGGCCGACAGCGTCAGACTCCGCAACACGCAGACACAGCACGGCGTCACACACACACACACACACACCACGCCACCAGCCCGGCGCGGCGAACCCCCCCCCCCCCCTCCAACCTACAATGCCGGATTATCGCCCCCCACCCCCCCCCCCCCCCCCGCCTCGCCGCCGCGATCGCACCGCATTCCAGGGCTCGCCTGACAATGCACAATGCTCCGCCGGCACGCCGGGATCACGAGACGGAAAAACGAATAAAAAAAAAAAAGGGAAATGAAAATCGACATCAACGGAAAAACACAAAAAAAAAGAATAAAACGAAAAAAAACGAATCCCTCAACCCCCCCCCCCCCCCCTCCCGGGATTGTCGCATTTACCTCGCATATCATGACTAGCTTCCAAAGGGCCAGACAGCCCAAAAAGATCCCCCCTCCCCCTTTCTGAATGAGGAGGGGGGGGGTGGGGGGGGAGGAAACGCAAGCCCCCCCTTCTCCTTCTCCTCCTCCTCCTCCTCCTCCCCCTCTCCCCCCCCCCCCCCCTTTTTGGTTTTGAAGTGACACACACAGGGGCCTGCCGTGCGTTACACCGAGGAGCCGCCGGGGCCCAGGCCTACAACGCGGACGCACGCGGCTCGTGCACCGGCGCACTGGCACCCGCGCCAATCTGAGGCCGCCGTCAGCTGACTGGCCCCATTCACAGAATGAAAAAAGAAAAAAAAAAGGGGGGGAGGGGGGTTGAGAAGAAAAAAAGGGGGGGGGGGGGGGGTGTGGGGGCAATTACCTCCAACAAAAGAATCCATTTCGCCTCAAACGAGTGCGCGGCCCGCGGCGACCAGCGACGACGCGGCAGATGGCTCTATTTTTTTTACGCCGCGACCACCCCCCCCCCCTCTGCCCCGCGCCCCCCCCCCAAACCACATTCCAAAGCATACTCACAGAGATCCCGCTGAGATGGGGCAGGATTGGGGGTGAAGGGGGGGGGACGCAGATATTAGAGGAAGATGAGCGCGGCGGCGGGGAAGGATTTGGGGTGAAGGGGGGGGGTGTTGGGGGGGTGGCACAGATATGGCGGGGCAGGATTCAGGGTGAAGGGGGGGTGTTGGGGGGGGGGGGCGACGCAGATATTAGAGGAAGATGAGCGCGGCGACGGGGCAGGATTGGGGGTGAAGGGGGGGGGTGTTGGGGGGGGGGGATGCAGATATGGCGGGGCAGGATTCGGGGCGAAGGGGGGTGTTGGGGGGGGGGACGCAGATATTAGAGGAAGATGAGCGAGGCGGCGGGGCAGGATTCGGGGTGAATGTCGGGGGGGGGGGTGGGGTTGGGGGGGATGCAGATATGGTGGGGCAGGATTGGGGGGGAAGGGGGGGTGTTGGGGGGGGGACAGACAGATATGGCGGGGCAGGATTGGGGGTGAAGGGGGGGTGTTGGGGGGGGATGCAGATATGGGGGCAGGATTCGGGGGGAAGGGGGGGGTGCTGGACGCAGATATGGCGGGGCAGGATTGGGGGTGAAGGGGGGGGTGTTGGGGGGGGCGCAGATGTGGCGGGGCAGGATTGGGGGTGAAGGGGGGGGGTGTTGGACGCAGATATGGCGGGGCAGGATTGGGGGTGAAGGGGGGGTGGGGGGGGTGTTGGGGGGGATGCAGATATGGCGGGGCAGGATTCGGGGGGGAAGGGGGGGGGTGTTGGACGCAGATATGGCGGAGCAGAAGTGGGGTGGGGTGAAAGGGGCGGTGTTGGGGGGGGGGCAGATATTAGAGGAAGATGAGCGCGTGGCGGGGAAGGATTCGGGGGTGAAGGGGGGGGTGTTGGGGGGGGGGGGGACACAGATATGGCGGGGCAGGATTGGGGGTGAAGGGGGGTGGGGGGGGGGGGGCGCAGATATGGTGGGGCAGGATTGGGGGTGAGGGGGGGTGTTGTTGGGGGGGGGGGGGCACAGATATTAGAGGAAGATGAGTGATAAAAGGGGGGAAAAGAGAGGGGGGGGGATATATATATATATATTTATGTGGGATGTAAGGGGGGGGGGGGAGGGGGGATCCTATATATACTATATATATGTGGGATGTAAGGGGGGGGGAGTATATATATATATATGTGGGATGTAAGGGGGGGGGAGTATTATATATATATGTGGGATGTAAGGGGGGGGAGTATATATATATATGTGGGATGTAAGGGGGGGGGTATATATATATATATGTGGGATGTAAGGGGGGGGGTAGGCGGCACAGACAGTGTGACACCAATCGGGGGCGCCCTCCCTTTCCCAGGGAAACCCCCCCCTTCCCAGGGGACACGCGCCCCCCCCCCCCCACACCCGCCCCCCCCCCTTTTTTCCCGGGGGGACGCCCCCCCCCCACCAGTGGGCACACGGATGCCACTCAGCCAATCATAGCCCAACAGAGAAATTAAACAAAAGGCAAGAAAAATAAGGAAAGACGGAGGAGGGGGGAGGGGGTGGGGGGGGGGGGGGGGGGGGGGAGGGGGATTCATACTTATTACCCATGATTCCCGCGGCGTGGGGGGGGGGGTACATCCAGTTGTAGCCGGTTTACAACCTCTGGATGGAGAAATTAGCCGGATTTCTATCATTGTATTCAGTGATCTCTCGGGGACCAAACCGAACCCAGTGGGGGGGTGAGGAGGACCGAACCATGTGTGGGGGGGGGGGATACTGAGATGTACAACTCCCCCCCCACCACCACAGTGTCTGGATCCCAGCCAAACTCTCACCTCTAACCACCCCCCACCTGTGCCCGTAAGATGAGCGAAGAAATCGAGGCGACTGATGTCAGAGACCCCCCCCCCCCCCCAAATGTGAACCCCCCCAAATGTAAACCCCCCCCCAAATGTGAACCCCCCCTCCCCCGGCGGCTTACGTAACTGCATGCCACAGAAAGGATGAAGGGTAGACGGGGATCATCACCATCCAATCCCGACGATTCCTCCATCGACCTCCATACACTTCACCCCAATGTCACCGGACCAATCAGAGCCGGGAACTCGGAACAGGGATGGTGGGAACCCCTCATAATGGGGCCATGGGCACATGGATGGTGGGAACCCCTCATAATGGGCACAGGGATGGGGGAACCCTCATAATGGGCACAGGGATGGGGGAACCCCTCATAATGGGCACAGGAATGGTGGGAACCCCCCATAATGGGCACAGGAATGGTGGGAACCCCTCATAATGGGCACAGGGATGGTGGGAACCCCTCATAATGGGCACAGGGATGGTGGGAACCCTCATAATGGGCACAGGGATGGTGAGGAACCCCTCATAATGGGCACAGGAATGGTGGGAACCCCTCATAATGGGCACAGGGATGGTGGGAACCCCTCATAATGGGCACAGGATGGGGGAACCCCTCATAATGGGCACAGGGATGGTGGGAACCCCCCATAATGGGCACAGGGATGGGGAACCCCTCATAATGGGCACAGGGATGGTGGAACCCCTCATAATGGGCACAGGGATGGTGGGAACCCCTCATAATGAGCACAGGGATGGGGGAACCCCTCATAATGGGCACAGGGATGGTGGGAACCCCTAACAATGGGTACACAGGGATGGTGGGACCCCCTCATATGGGCACATGGCGGGGCAGGGATGGTGGGAAACCCTCATAAAGGGGGGGTACAGGGATGGTGGGACCCCCTCATATTGGGCACAGTGGGGGTTACAGGGGTGGTGGGAACCCCTCAATGGGCACAGGGATGGTGGCAACCCCTCATGAAGGGCACAGGTATGGTGGGACCCCCTCATATTGGGCACAGCGGGGATACAGGGATGGTGGGACCCCTCATATTGGGCACACAGGGATGGTGGGACCCCTCATATGGGCACAGCGTGGGTTACAGGGATGGTGGGACCCCCTCATATTGAAACAGCGGGGGTACAGGGGTGGTGGGACCCCCTCATATTGGGCACAGCGGGGGTACAGGGATGGTGGGACCCCCTCATATTGGGCACAGTGGGGGTACAGGGATGGTGGGACCCCTCATATTGGGCACAGTTGGGGGTACAGGGATGGTGGGGACCCCCTCATATTGGGCACAGTGGGGGTACAGGGATGGTGGGACCCCCTCATATTGGGCACAGCAGGGGTACAGGGATGGTGGGACCCCCCCTCATATTGGGCACAGCGGGGGTACAGGGATGGTGGGACCCCCTCATATTGGGCACAGGGGGGTACAGGGATGGGGGGGGGAGGGTCCATCATGCAGGAGCAGAGCGAGGAGCACATTGTAAAAAAACAAAACCATTGGGACTAACCTGATGGAGACAGGCTCCGCCCATAATGCAATATACTGACATATAGCCCCGCCCCCAACCTCATTCATTTTATGAACCCCTCCCCCTTCCAGGCCATTTTTTGCGGTACTCTGAGAATTGCGCGGTCGTGCAGCGCCGCTCCCACACGACAGTCACCTCCGTTCTCCCATGAATTGCGCTTTCAGTGGTTTTAATTTTTTCTGCTATAAATAATATCTGACAATTTTGGGAAAAAACAATATCAATTGGACTTTTTCCTATAAAACACGTCCACTAAAAAAAATGTAAAAAACCAAATTTCGGCCAAAATAAACTGTCTGCGTCTTCGCTGACATCACGGCGATACGGGAAATTCCTGGATATCGCGGCTACAAATGGCGATCAGCGACTTACAGCGGGACTGCGGGGGGCGTTCTGACACTGGGGAGGGGAGGGGGGGGCGTTCTGACACTTGGGGGGGGGGGGGGGGGGCGTTCTGACACAGCTGGGGGGGGGCGGGCGTTTCTGGGCGGGGGGGCGTTTCTGACACTGGCGGGGGGGCGTCTGACACTGGGGGGGGGGCGTTCTGACACTGGGGGGGCGTTCTGACATGGGGGGGGGGGGGGGCGTTCTGACATACTGGTAGGGGGGCGTTCTGACACTGGGGGGGGGGCGTTCTGACACTGGGGGGGGCGTTCTGACACTGGGGGGGGGGGGTAACTCTGACAATGGGGGGGCTGGGGGCTGGGGGGGGGCGTTCTGACACTGGGGGGGGGGGGCGTTCTGACACTGCGGGGGGCGTTCTGGGGGGGGGGCGTTCTGACACTGGGAGGGGGGGGCGTTCTGGACGCTGCGGGGGGACACTGGGGGGGGGGCGTTCTGACACTGCGGGGGAGCAGTTCTGGGGGGGGGCGTTCTGACACTGGGGGGGGAGGGGGGGGCGTTCTGGCTGGGGGGGGGGGGGGGTTCTGACACTGGGGAGCGGGGGGGGGCGGGCGTTCTGACACTGGGGGGGGGGGGGGGGGCGTTCTGACACTTGGGAGGGGGGGGGGGGGGGGGGGACTGACATCCCCGTGACACCAATACAGAGATCAGTGCTAATAAACCTCTGACACCGTACTGACCGCACCGGCAGGAAGGGGTGGATGGGAGGAGCCATCAAGGGGTTAACTGTGTGCTGTGGAGACATGCTGAGCGCAGATACAAAGAAGCATGTCCTCCCTGATAGGACACACCCCTGTTGAGTACATACAGACTCCTCCCCCTCAGTGTTACACACCAATCACCGGGCAGGATGTGATGATAGACAGGTGAGCCTACCAATGAGGATGAAGCCCCTCCCCCCGAACTGCAAATCACAGATATATATATATACCCCCCACAGCTCCGTACCAACAGATCTACCAGCGGGCAGAGCTCCGTCATCCCCATACTCCATACCATTCTCCTCATCTCTCTACATCCTCCTCCCATACTCTTCTCCTCTACAAGTCTCCTCCATTACTCTTCTCTTATCAACATCTCCTCCATCTCTTCTCCTCTACTAGTTCTCCTCCATACTCTTCTCCTCAACATCCTCCTCATACTCATGGTTCCTCTACATTCTCCTCCATACTTCTTCTCCTCCATACATACTTCTCCTGCGCTCATTCTCCTCCATACGCCAGTTAGAGGCATCCTCTACTTCTACTTCCATCTTCTTCTCCTCCCTCCATACTCTTCTATCTCCATTCTCCTCCATACTCTTCTCCTCTTCTTTCTTCAATATCTTTCAATATGCCTCCCTTCTTCCCTTTCCCTCTCATACTCTTTTCTCCATTTTCTCCTCTACATTCTTCTCATACTCTTCTATTTTTTTTCTATCTTTTAATTTTTCCTTCATTCTTACTTTCTCCTTCTTTCACATTCATTCTTCTCATCATTCTCCTACATCTCATCCTCTCT